>RJJA01000382.1:26510-55120 GCA_003724045.1 Lepidurus arcticus
AGTATAAAATCCGAATTATTTGTACTATTATCTATCTAAAATGATAAATAACTGAAAGTAACTGTTAAATAAAATATCAATAAGAGATACTGTGTAAATTAAATTAAGATACATTAAGATAAATAAATAAAATTAATTAAGAATAATAAAACACCCTAGGGAGAATTTCACAGTTTCCCGCTACGGCCAATAGACGGCTTAGGCCGGAACGGGCCAAAACATCGTTCCGTTCCGGCTTATTTTCGAGAACGCCTCGTTCCGTTCCGTTCAATTGAACGGAACGGTTTTGGGTCCGTTCCAGAACACTGCCTGCTATGCTAGCGCCGTACGGTTTCTACAGTGTCGCATCTGGTGGATTAACCCTGGAAACTGCTCGTGGAATAAGCTCTATACAGACTCAGCTTGGCGTCTTTTTGATATCCGTCGCTGCCATCTGCCGTAAGCTCTGTAGCTTCATGGTATAAAGTACGAGAATTTACCAACAGATGGCGTTACAATCGCGAGCGTGCGCTCGTTTCATTTGCGCTGGCGCTCGCAAATTTATGAAACGAGCAATCGCGCTCATCGCTCGCAAAATTTCGAGCGCGCTCGTTTTAGCTCTGCCTATATTGTTCTTTAGAGCCGTTACAAGTGGTTGCGTCGTATGTACCGCGTCTAACTTCACGAATAAACTTTCTTACTGTAGGACGTTGAGCTTTCAGAAGACGCTTCATAAGAGTATGCCTTGATTAAATTTTTGAAGAAAAGGGTGCGAGTGAACCATGGTCACTGACCCATTGTGTATTTAAATTAAGTAATCGGTGCCTAACATCTTAGCAATCATAACTTTACTTGCAATAACAGCAAGCACTAAGAATGTTTTTTCCAAGCTCTAAAATGCTACACAAGCATCACGAAGACAACAACACACGACCTTAACCAAATGCAAAGCCTATTCCTATTAACAAAAAAATACCAAATAGTAAAAAAGTCTGCAAATCCATCACCAATCAATGCGAGGTTGCTCTTTTGAGACTAAAATTTGCGGGGAGAAGCATAGTATAATCTTTGTCACAATTATTAGTAAAGGAATTTTTCTGTTTTTACGTTACAATTGACCCCGTTTTTAAAAGCTTTGTTTCAGTCTCCTCAGGTGTAGTTATGTTTGTGGTTCTTGGTCCTGTACCTCCTTGCATCCATTAAAAATACCCTTCAACAAGGCTTTAAAACGAAGTTTTCCCGAAGATGAAGTTTCCAGGAGCGTTGGCGTCCTCTGAGGTAAAATATTCTTGCCACAGTTTAGCAAATACGTCCTTGTTCACAGTGATGGTCTTATTCTGTAAGAACAAAATTCTTTAAACTGGTTTCTTAATAACCCTAGATTTAACATTACTTGGGAGAACTTAGCGTACGCTTTGACGCAATCTTCTTGGCTTACTCCGTAGCGAGTGCATACTTTAGTGAACTCTTCTTCATCCATAGTTCCATCTCCTGCAATGTGAAAAGTGTATTAGCAATATTTCTTTGTTAAATATTGTAATTTAAAAAGTATTTCGAAGAAGTAGTATATTATATCTCAACATAAGAGATATATATATTTTTTACCAGAAGTGTCGTGAACACTGAAAACTAAGTCACGGTACTTATGTTGCCAGTCTGGACCTTGACCGCCTTCGTATTTCTCCCACATTTGGCACCATTCATCTTCGCTAATCTACATAATGAAGTTACAATTTAGACTAGACCCAACTTTCGGTTTTTCGTATTGTTTTACTTCATTGTCGTTATTCTCATCCACACCAGAAGTGCTCAATTCGTCCCAAATCTTCGTTAGCTTGCCCAGTACCTCAATTCCTTGCGCACTGCCAATCTCCCATCCACGGACGCGACAAATACGCTACCGTTCGGAACAATTAAGAAAAATAATTAGCTTAGCATTGCGCAAAAATCATCTTCAAGTTCTCATAAAATGTGTATGAATTTAATCTCAATTGTCAAAATTAATCTTAAGCTTATAGTGTGAAAGGAGAACTGATTGCCCTTCCTTAAAAAATGGCGATTGACGAGACCAGATTTGCGGTAGGACAGTTGAGATTGAATGAATTATAGAGTGTGAGAGGAACGTAAGAAATTCGAAAGCTTACTTCAGCTGCCACTTGAAAGTCTTTTTTGTCGATACTTCCGCTCTTGTCAGCATCTAGGATCGGGAACAGAAGTCATAATTAGGTTGTTAATTGAGGGTGAGGAACTTACCAAAAAACGCGTGGAACACGAAGAGCAACTTCTTCTTACGGAATTCGGATAGAGTCATTATGGGAACTGCCCAGGAGAAATCAAAGAAAACACATTAGTATTTCCCGGCCATAATGTTTTTTATATCTGAAGGATAGCATGAGATTACATTTCCTCCCATTTCTGAGGGGAAGAAAGACCTTAGAAGTGAACGAGGGTTTAAAATAATAGTTTACTCTTAACGCTTATTGTTTAACGCCTGCCGTGTAGTGGAGCTAAGCAGGCGCCCTAGTATTTCTTAAAGGGAATCGCGAGGCAGAAATAGGCGGTTTGAGGTGGTATACACACTAGCAATTTTTTTTTACGGGGGAACGGGGGCTAAGTGAGGAGGTTGATGTGGATATATGGCTTGTAATAGTGGGTTGTAATTTATCAGAAATTTTCATAGGAAAGGGAATTTATTGATTGAAGTAGAGAAAAGGGCTCGGATGCAGAAAGGAGATCCGAAAGTGAGCGGCTGCTCTCCTACTGGTGCAGCGATGGTGGCATTGATTACCGTTCCATGTGCTCAACCCCTCATTGCAATTCATCTCCGCTTGATTTCCATCACATCAAGGCGAAAGGGAGGGACGTCACGGGCCCTTTAACTAAGGATTTTCTCGGATTAGATCTAAGATTTTACCTTTAGCTTGGGTGCCTAAAGTATCTTTAAGGATCCCAACTTGGTGTCGGAGGATGGATGGATCTAAACCTATCAGTTTCTAGTATAAAATGGTATGGACGGCCCAAATTTCGTGGGCTGGCTGGGAAAACGTTAGGAAATCACTCCGGTGGTTTTAAGTAAAAAACACGACTATATTTCGTTAATCGCGTGTACGCAACAAAAATTTTTTAAAGCTTACGAATATCGACTAGCCGTTGGCGAGAACGGGACGTGAGTGGTGATTTTAGCGAGGACGAGAACATTCAAATTGGGCAACAGTGAATTTCGGCAACAACGAAATACCTTCCGTATCTAGTACGGATCACGGTATGCAATTCACCTATAGTAGATCCTTTGAATACACGTATAAGTGAAAAACCTTGAAAATACTGGCAAGGAATGAAGAATGTGACCAAGTTATTTTTATCTTATTTTTTTTAACAATTTAAGGTTATATAACACAACTTAAATAACATCCATTTATTACTTTATAATGTACCAATTAACAATACCGAGTTTTTAAGTTTGTACACGAATTAGTGTAATACTATAATTATATTTATATACTAATATTATAATTATCTGCTTTAGTAAAAAAAAAGTAATAATTTATTTGTTTTTGCAATTTCTTTGTATCCAGTACTTCTTTCAAGGTTTGACATTACTTGACGCGATGTCTAACTAAATATTGTATACTTGCATTATTTATAAATTGAATATTGCGAAATTGACATTACTGCACGAGCTATACGTAAAAATACGTAAAAAATAAATATATGTAACGCTGTGCATGCCCATAAATATACCGAATGGCCGGCATTAGGTTATTCTGTATTATGAAGACATTTACTGTTTTCTTTTTTTGTTTCGTTTTCATTTTTTTCATTTGGGGAGCCATCATTTGTGCCTTGCTTGACTTTAGGCGATAACATTAATGCAGTACCGCCAATCCTGATGGTGTCACGGCATAAAAAAGAGCTGGTGATAAGCTTTTTATGAGGAACTATATGCTTGTGTAGTGAGACTTTTCCTCAGCTCTTTACGGAAAGACTTGACTTTGATCGCTTTTCTTGTTGCTCCCTGTCCTAACTCCTAAGCTTCCCCGACGCGATATGAGCAGAGCGCATGTAATAACACCCAAAGTTATTCTTTTACGACAGAAAATCGGGACAAGATTCAATTTCCTTTGGGGTTTTAAATCTTATCGAATTTTCCTAGTCCATTTTTCTTTCACTTTACCCTATTATTATCTCTTTTTCTTACGAAAGAAGAAAGCATTTGACATATTATTCCACCTAGATTTCGCACATTTTCTCTCTTTTCTTAAAAAAAGAAAATATAGATAGTGTATTTTTTTCTTAAGGGATCAATATATCCCCACCTGTTGCCTTTTCTTTCCCGCTCCCGGGGCCTCAATCTCCGGTAAATAGTTTCTGTTTCCCGTTTGCGTGTTACGCTTTGGGGTTAGTGTAGTAAACGCATTGGAATCAATACCGTGGAACTTTTGAAAATTTAATTCTATTTAGCCAGACGGGAGAGGCCAGGCATTGAAAAAATGCATGGTGCAGTATTACTCACACACACAAAGACGCAGAAAATAAATAAATTGTACAAGTTTTAAAAGTTTGGACTTACCTGGTGACACAAGAAACTGTTTTAAGCGAAAACTGTGGAATGCCTCGACGAGGGAAGCTGAGCCAAATTTGGGAAGTGGAATAATACACTTGGACCTTGTTACGTACACACCGTATGCGCGGAAGGCTGGGCTAGGTTTGAGTTGGCTATCGACTACCGGAGCAATCCAGGTGTTCTCTTTCGTCCTGGGCGAGAGTATAATGTATAAGCGGAATGAAGACCCTCTCCTTTTAGCCACGTCGCGTGTCCAACGCTGATGGGATAAATGCAACAGGCGCAGGCACATCACTTTCTCCAGCTTCTTATATTCCTCGTGACACACGTGATCACCCCCTTATCCACATCACCTCTCCCCTCCTCCCTGTAGGGGTTGAACGCGAAGAAACTGCTAATAAGCCCATTAGTGCCGGTCCAGATTTGTCATAGTATGAACTGCAGACATCATAAACTTTGATTTGGTGCCGACTTTATTATAACCGCTTTATTGTTTCTTGGAGGGGTGAGAGGGGGGAGGGGAGGGTTCATGGGAGACGGGGTGAAGGTTTCGAAAAAAACTTGATCGAGATTTGAGATAAGCTAGTATAAGACACAATTGAACTTTAGCATTGACGCACGTAAGTTTTTTTTTACAACTTACAATTTATTGGACTGTTCACATTTATTTTTTAAAAAAGACGGCGAGGTGGTGAGCGCAAAGATAAAATTATGGTATAGAGATAGGTATTGTTTGATTTTGGTCTGCTTCGAGTTGTTTTATCTTGAAAATAAAAACGAGGGGTGGAAGTTTATTAGAGAGGGAAGAGTTCATATTTGACCCGGTGCCTGTCAAGCATAAACTCGGCAGGTTTTTGGGGTTGTCGAAGTAACGGTAGATGAGGGAGATAGGAAGTCACGAGGTTAAATAGCATGTTGAATGCATGGTCAAGTGCATGAAGTAGCGAGATGGCGCAATCCTGAGAATATTTTAATGAAAGTTATTCTGCATGTTCTGAATACATATAGGAAGAGTCACGAACCATGAAAATGGGAGGCTGGGAGTTGAAATTTCGAGGAAACGAGATGATCTCGTTGGTTTCATGTTTGGGCATTTGACAACGTTTCGAGATGGAATTCTTGTCGAGAAGCAGTGAAACTTTCTTTTTTCATTTCTTTCCTTCACCACTCTTGGCGACTCGCTCTTCGTCTATTTACACAACTTAAGTAATTCGGTATATGTACTCAGACCTAAGCCGGTATATTCAAAAAAGGAGAACTGGGTACGTACATACCGTACCGAATTACTTGAGTTATGTAAATTGAAGCTTGCAGTTTGTGTTGGTATCAAAGCCTTACCATGTTACCAATCTGAAATCGTGATTCCGAACCGGATGTTTTGTGCAAAAGGTGCTAATTTAATTCAAATGTAGCTCAAGGTCAATCGCAGTTTTATTTCTTCGAATCCTTTAAAATCGCAGCAACTTTTTGTTCATTTCTTCTTAGCACCATTTTAAGTATTTGATTGTATATATTGTGTTTCGACAAATCGCTTAAATTTTAGTTCCATTTTGTGTATAATTCTTTTCAGCTGCGAAAGGACTTCTAGGGGAGAGTGGGGACGTTTCGGCCATGGGGCACATTCGGAATCTGAAGTTATCTAGTGACACAGAGAAGGAATATACACTTTAAAAATTCGCATAGTAACTGATGCACTAGATGGTTCTTGTGGGTAAAGAATAACAAATATTACCCACGCGTTCAGAAGTTAAGACACGTTTTTGTAAAACACGAAGCGCAAGTAAATATTTCCCTCTTCGTTTCAAGCGTCACATTTGTTTTAAAGGTAACCAACTTTTTGCACAAATAGACTCTTAAGCAAGCTGTTATGATAAGCTAAAAATGTAACAAGAGTAGAAAATCTAAATTTTCGTGTACACCGAGCTTTGAATTTTCGATGCTCGAAAAGGTGTCTGGGGCACATCCGGAAAGAGTTGTAGGGGCACATTCGGACATACGACTAAATACGACTAAACAAGGAAAGCAGCAGGAATTGCCAGAGTTTGAAATAATTAGATATAAGTCATACCGCGTTCGGTTAAACTCTTATTTGCCACTCGAATGGTTTTGCCGTATTTTTTTGTATTTTATTCGTGTGCAATCACTATACCAGAAATGTTTTTTTTTAAAAAATGCTGCCAAAAAAGTTCGATTTTCATGTTCAAATGTTCCATCCTATGATCTTTGTTAAAGATCTTTAACCCTTGTTAAAGATCACATATAGGTGCTGTAGTTTCGTTATAACGCCTCATACAGTGCTAGTAATCTCACACCAGAATTTCACCATACAGCTTAAATGTACTTGATACCAAGTACCTGTACATGGTACACAATAGTAGAACGCGAAAATGTTAATATTTACCAGACCTTTTCTTACGTATGTTCTCGACCTCTATATATGTCAACACTTTTACGATAACGAGAATTCCCGTAGCCCAACTTTACCCAAACGATAGAGAAGATCGATTTAGTTTTCGGAACGTACATTAATCAAATAACATGCCATTTCTTGAACAATAATAATGACTTAGCATTTGTTTAGCTTTAAAGTGGAGGAAATGGATTATGTCTTCCCTGTTTCTGAAGTTGATGTGTATTTACTGAATTTTATTTTTATATTAATAAAACTGAAACATAAATAAATAAAAAATAGGAAAACGTAATGGGACTATAGAAACCTTACGTTCAAAAACACGCTTTGGATTGCGATGTAGATTAAAAGTGATATAAATACGTCAAAGTTGATTGCATGTACTGTACATGAAAATTGATTGTATGTACTATACGTGAAAATTAATTATGTGTACTGTACGTCAAAATTAATTCTATGTATTGTATGTCAATATTGATTGCACGTACTGTACGTCGAAACAGACTGACGTAACAAGCTAAAGAATTTTCCTGCTGCAACAGTTCCCTCGTATTTTAAAAGCATGTGTTTCAGAGGTGTAATAACAGGTTGAATCGTGATACAACTCGAGGCTGAGGAATCGAATCGTTGAAGAAAACGGCACGTACCGTATAAAACAGTCCCGTGCTTTCAATTTGTATAGCACTGGGTTAGTAAGAAACAGGCGTTTTCAATTCGGTTTATACTCTGAATTCCAAGAGTTGTTCAATCGTCGTCGTAGATGTTGAATGGCTCAAGCGAAAACCTTGTCGGTGAATGACGGGGGGTAAAAGCAAAAAGCTTTTGCTCATCCCCAACTTGTGGAGTTTCTCGCTGTGCGTCTTGAGATTCCCTGGCCGGGTATATAAAAGGACGTTTCCAAGTCACCTCTGCGTCCAGGTGATTCGTAGCAATTGTCACTATCGGTGACTCCCAAAGTTCCTACGTTGGCTAATCTCAACCGGCGACCTTTCAGTGTTCAAATTTGTAAAAGACTAAAATTAAGAGGCTTGTTTAGAATGCGTTTGGCGTGGAGTTGGTTCGTGCTAAGTTGCTGCATATGCCTAGCCACAGGTAAAATAAAAAAAATAAAAAAATCCCAAAATTGTTCTCATTTTCCCCCTTTAGCGTCGTGCTTAAATTATGGTCATTCATGTCTAGGAGGTAAAAGAAAGAAAATAAAAATTGCTGGTGACTGCAAAAATAAACACAATTTGTCTCTAATTAAGGCCATGGCAAGAAACGGTTCAATATCCCGCCATTGTTGGACACGGTTCGGCACCCGTTTCATATAGCGTCGGCGAAATTGTCGTGGCCTCAGAAGTTTTTCACGCGGATCCGCAATAAGATTCCCTTGGCGCCCAAGCCGCTGCATTTGATAGTGAAGCACAAATCTTGGCTGCGTTAAAATCAACGTTATACATTTTAAATATAATTTCAAACCTACATCGTTTACCAAAAAAAATTAACTTTACCAACATGATATTTACCAATACAATGACCCGCACATCTGTCAATTAGACTTAATTGGGGGCCGAAACCGCTTTACACGATTTTGGTCTTTTTTTCCCGTGAACCCCCCCCCCAAATCTGGTTTGATTGACTAGGATAAGCACACAAACCGAAATCACTGCTCCCTTTGTGGCAAGGGGATTGCTCCAAGCAGGCTACAAGTGTTTTCTTCGCCAAAAGCTTTCGAGTATTCTTGTAAGAAGGCTTCTCAATGCTTTCTTTTCCCCCCTTTTTATTTCCGACAAGAAAGTTTAGCAGTTGTTAGTGTCCAAAGAGGGGCTTTGTTGTGAGCTAAATCTTTTTCGTATTATTGTCTGTCACACAAAGAGGCGTAATTGAGGGGCGTGGCACATACAGCGGGTTCTTTACAAGACGGACATAAGAAGCCTGCGTCTGCTAACAGATGGGCCTAAAACGGGTGAGAGAAAGAGCCAATCGCGTTAGTGTATAGCTAAGCTGATCCATTTTTGAACGTACATGGATGCAATAGAAGCACACGATATGACTGCAGGTAATTCTTTGGGGAAGAATGGGACTTTGTTCGCAAATGCCACATGTCAGGTTGCCCGTGCGCGCGATTGTGTACTTGGCAGACGGAAGGAATTGCTTGACAGCTCGTTTTAGTTTGTGAATGTTGATCAGGGGCAAGGCGAAAGTTAAGAGTTCCTAGAGAGCGTCAAGATGAGGTGAGTTGAAGATGGGAATATATCTTACGGCGAAACTGTGCCAGAGCAATTCCCGAGTCATGTGGGAGTAATCTAAAGATCGGGCGAGATCAGGGTTTACGGTTTGCATTTGTAAGTGCAGCAATCGGTGGCTGAGCGTGGGGTATCGACCGTCTCGCAGGAATATTAACAAGTTGCACAAACTGGCAGCTTCCAGCCATATATGAAGCTTTTCTTTCCAGTTGTCGACCTGAATTAATACTTTGTTAGCCCTATAATGAGGTGTTCGTAAAGTTACAGTAGCTTTCGGTTACCCAATGAGCCAGGTTTCGGACGTGGAATAATTTGCAGAGATTAGATAAGCGTTCCGAGGCATACGGGAGGAGTATCACGCTCAACGCGTACACGATCGATCGTCTGGGGGCGTATTCCAAACCCAGTAGCCTTTGACCTAAAGTAGCGCTGTTTCTATAGACAGGAACCTGAATAACAATATTTGCGAAAAATTACTTTAATTTAGCGTTAATGGAAAATAATCTTACGAGCCATACGATTGTCTTGATTGCAGCAATAATTTCAGGTCGCAAACGATCCAATAATGCGGACTAATGAGATTTAGTTTAGTACTGCAATTTAAGGGAGTTTTTGTCTTCGTTTCATTTATGTTTTACGGAAAAATATGTTGTAGCTTCTGACCACTGGCTTTTAAAGATGTTGAAACATTCTTTGTCGAACTCCAAGGCGTCCAACTGAATATGAAAATGGCGTAATTGTTATTGCAAAAATATTATTGACATACTTGAGTGACACGGGGCACATGCTGACCTTCTGTCATGTTGATGTTTCTTATATTACAAA
This sequence comes from Lepidurus arcticus, assembly GCA_003724045.1. Lineage (NCBI taxonomy): Eukaryota > Metazoa > Arthropoda > Branchiopoda > Notostraca > Triopsidae > Lepidurus > Lepidurus arcticus. Next base: position 36,517 of record RJJA01000382.1, read on the forward strand.
TCCTTACAGGCTTTATCTTCTGTCCCCCAAAAAGTTAGTTCAAGTTCTTTATTCATTATTGACGATTCGAGGGCTTGATAAGTATCGCCATCTGGTGCCATGATTTTCTATTCAATTCAAGTGTGTATGTTTATTTTCAACTTATTTAAATCTCGGAGACTTCTTACTTAAAGGTAAAGGCTGAAGGTACATTTCGTTTTCTTCTTTAATAACTGGACTTCTTTAATATAAGAAAGATTGCAATATTTCAAGCAATCTCGCACTTCAGGTCCTTAGAAAAAGACAAAATAATCTCACGTTAATTCCTTGCACTACTCGTGAACACCAAAAAATCGAATTCTTAAAATAAACCAATGTATGTACTTTCCAAACGCCTAAAGCTAAGCAAAGGCTTCCTCGATCGTATTCGGAACAGCCGAACAATGAAAAATCTAGATGGCATAAGCGTCGTGTTATAGTTCGAGTATGGGTTCTAGTTGTACGTACCCTTGCGTTTCATGCAAATGATCTGCGTTGCGTTCCAAAGGTTCCCAAAAGCGCTCTTGCCTATGCCCAGGTATGGCATAAGTAACAGCCAGGTGGAAAATACGGGGAGGGGAGGGAGCCGGAGGGTCCCGAAACCTCCCTTCCCCCTGCTAAGAACATCTCAGCAACGGAATGAAGTCGGGAAGAGAGAGCCAACCCAAGCAAGTTAACCGAGCCCTAGGGGTTCCTTGGGACGTGATGGAAGAAGGCGAACGAGAACGCAGTACCGATGTCCTGTGAGCCACCGATTCCCGAAACCAACTTCAGTTTGGAAACAGACTTCTTGTACCGCGCTACATAGACTGGAAAAATAGCACGTTTCTTTTGACCAAATAAACGCTTCTTCCGTTTGACAAAAGATTCCTACCATTATCTTTCTGCCTACGCCTAACAAAAGTGATTTCCCGGAAACTGGTCGAAAATGGAATATGGAGCCAACACGGTTATAAGAGTGTAACAGGATAAGCGTTCCCAAGGTGCCAGACCCCAAAAGTTGTGTTTTTCGGGCTACTAAAGAGTAGAGAAATCAGTTTTTAAACATGCCAGTGATTTGGCGTAAGTGACATGGACTCCCGCATATCCTCCAATTGTCGTTGTACTGCCTATGAAGTCAGTTTGTTTGTTTTGAACCGCAAATTATCCACAAAATTCGTTATTATGTAGAGCTTCGGTTTTAATACCATGACTTTTTTTTGCTCCTTCCCCCCTCTAGGCCCGAATTCCGGACGTCAGCAACTCAACGGTGGGAGACTTAGCTAAATCCGTCAAAGGTAAAAATCAAACCTTGTGGATCCTGTCTTTTCATTTCTTCTGCATGTATCCCGTTAGCTTTTAGTTATGCAGGCCCGTCTTAAAAAGTCTCCCAAACTCCGGACGGAAAAAAGGAAAAAATGAGTTTCAGTTTTGCTAGAAGAATCTTGCGTTGACCTCCCTTTTTTGTACCTTACCATTCTGGCAACAGTTGCTGTAATTTTGTAACGTTAAACGCGTTTGAGCACAAAAAGTTCCTTTCATCCGTCTTTCTGAGCCGCAAAAAAACAGAAACTTTCTTTCAGAAACACAAACAAACAGGATTTTATTTTCTTGAATTATCCTCTTTGTGAATTGTAAACAAGAAATCGTCGATTGTTGATGCGTTTGAATGAGAAAAACCTTAGGAAAGGCCTATGGCTGAAAAAAACTTGCAATACCTGCCGAGCTCATCTTACCTAGAATTTTTCGGGAGAGGATGTTTTTCCCTTTTCTATCCCTTTAACCCGAGGAAGAGAGCCACAAAAGAAGAGAGGAGAGAAAGAGGAGGCCCAAGTGGGTCCTAGGAATGTCCACTCGCTCATATGATAAATAACCATGAAAACCCCGTGAGGAATGTGCATTGGTGGGGTACCTATTTACACTTCACCCGCCTGTCAATTTCCGCAGGGTCCTTGCGAACTGCCCCACCTTCAACCACCCTCGCCCCTACAAATTCCGGACTCGTTTCTTTCTTAGTATTTTTCAATAACAAATTACGATTTTGTACAAAATACAAATTACAAATGTACGATTTGTAACATTTTTTTGCATCCCTGAATTTCATTATTCACTTCTCTCTTGGTATTTTTCGAAACAACTTTATTTCGCTAAAAATAAATTTTTAAGTTCTTTACAAATGTTTCAAACAGGTATTTTTTAAACCTTTTTTTTACCTTTTTTGCAAAGAATCGTCTTCAATATCGCGGGAAATTTTAAGAGGAGAAAGCTTGGTTCCGCTCTGGCCCATATACACTTATATAAACGTGCGCACATGTTTTTGCTGTTTTTGATATATTCAAACACGTCAAAAACTTGTTTTCTCTTTTTTGTTGTCATTATTTTTTTCCCCCAAGCATCCGAAGCCCCCATAAGGTCATAAGTGAAAAGGTGCGTCTTGGATGATTTTCTTTGATTTTTCGTGAATGTAAAACGTGAAAACGTTTCACTTCTCAAAGAAGCGAACAAGTTTTACGATCTGTCTCAACAGTTGACTTGACGATGCACACACACTCTTACTCTTTGGGAAAAAGAGTCCTGAAAACTCCCAAAAAAGGAAGGAAAAGCCCTTGAACCAGTTTTCCAAACCTAGTAGGCATGCTTCATTGTATAGAGTGCCACCCATGATCCTATTGACTTATTTTTTTGTACTGTGACGACTATTATAAATCGTGTTCATTTAGACCATTTTATATATTTATTATTCGTATTATTTGTTTTATTATTCGTATTATTTACTAGGAGGGGGCGTGATAAAATCAGGGATGATGGGGAAGTTTTGTCGCGGCTTTTTTAATCTGGTTCGACTGACTCGGTTCGACTAACTTGCTCGACACCAGAAAAGGTGTCGAAGCGACAGAGAAAAATGTGAGTACACGCAATGCAATTAGTAGCGCGGTTTGGCCCAACGAGATGATTTTTTTTTGGCCGTGTGTGGCCCCGATGAAATAAGGTTAGAATAAAAAGCACGAATGTGACAGGACATGCCATTTACTTTTTCTTATGTATTCTATTTTTATTTGTAATTTTGCAGCTTTCCTTTTTTCAAGGAAATTCCAAAACTTTAGTATTATTTTCTTAATTGCTATTTGATGAAGAGAGGAGTAATTTTTTCCCCTCTTCTTTTTTTCTGGGGGGGAGGGCTGGGCCGTGCTGAGGAGGCTAGGTTTTAATGGAAGATTATCTAAAGGTAGTTTTCATTTTATAGCGTTAGATTACGAAAGGTAAAAAGGGACGTTGCGCGGCATGCAACAATAAGGGTGCGGCAAATGCCCGGTAGCTCTTTTTCTTATTTTTGTTTTTATTCTCCCTCTGGCTTCTCAGGCAGCCTCCACAATATTTCTTTTCTTAGCTATTACGTGGGGGAAATTTAAGAAAAAAGTATATGTATTTAAAATTAGATTAGAGAGCCTTATAACCAGAGTCTTTGGCAGAAAACGGTTAAGATTTTGGGGCTTGATCATTAGTATTTTGAGGGATTTTAGTTTTTCTTTTTTGGTGTAGTAAGTTTTTTAATTTTTTTACCAAGTGAAGTTTGCGTTCGGCCATGGCGGCGGATACTGAGTTTTTTTCATTTTTTTAATGGAGAGACCTGCTTTCGTATGCACAGCTGCAAACTGCGTAGCGCCGGTAGCACAAAAGGGAGCCCCGAAGTTGAGAATGAATGAGAAAATGGGGGCCAGACACTTTCCAACTCAAAATTTTTTAAGAAGCTTTTTGGGGGGAGATGTGCCCCACAGGCTTTTAGTTATTAACATTCTGTCCGTCCATACGACCCTTTTTTAAGAGAAGGTCTTTAATTTGGACTTCTTTTTGTCGTGTTGGGGTCTTTCAGGACGTCCCTGCCCCACCGTACTCAAAAAGAGAGAGTATATAGATGCTTAAACTGTAGAGATTTTCTTTATTTTGCCTCTTTAGGAGATTATTTGCTGAGTGACGTACGCTGCCGAGGCGCTCGACGACCCCGCCCCTCCAAAGACCCGCCCACCGATGTGCTGTACCTGGGAAGAGAGAAGACGCAGCCCGTTACCTGCGATTGTCCATGCCGTTTATACCACCGAATACCAAATATGCAGGTAATACGCTCGTTATTTCTCTAATTCTGTATTTCTTTGAGTAAATAATTTTAAAATCTTAAAAGGAATTCAAAGGTCTTAGTGTGATAAAAATAAGTAATTTGGGTAGTTTAGTTAATTGGGTTTTAAGCAATTGCTTAAAATCGCTTGGTCTTGGTCATTTAACCAGTTCAACAAGTTTTTTTTAAATGAATATTGCCGTATATGCATAAGCCTGTTGCCAAAGTTTATTATTAAAAACGTACACTTAAAACTACGCGATCGTTCATACTAGTTATTTAATAGCAAATACTAGAGTGCTGAAAGCTACGGTGCAGTGGAACCCCTTGATTTTTATACCAAAATTCTAATTTTCTGTACAATATAATGGAATTGTCGACAGTAAAGCATGGGATGCATTTATCTAGTGCACCTAGTTCGTTATTTTTGTTAATACCTTTTTCCATACATTTTTTATCTAGAGTCAAATTTACGGAAAATGAAAAGAAATCACAAATAAAATTAAACGAACTGACTGCACTCGATTTTCTTATTAAGATATTTTAAAAATATATGTTTAAAATTGTCTCTTTCTGTTTATTTTAAGAACATTTTTGAAGTTTGTGAAATTAGGGTGAGAAATTGTGCTGCCACTCAGAAATTAACGGCCAGGCAAGGAACTGCATAGCTTGTGTACATTTGGTGTACAGTACATTTAAGAAAAAAAAAATTGACCCCAACCAAGCATACCGTCCTAATGGCCCGCAACTGTGCGTCTGGGAACAGCACTACGAAATAGTATTACGGCTATTCGCACGTCTATTCGCGGCACTGTTTCCAGACGCACAGTTGCGGGCCATTCCGGCAGTACGATTTGTTGGAGTCGTTTTTTCTTAAACGTACTGCATTTTGCTGTATTCTCATGTTAAAGAGGTCTGTCATCAGGGCCATCTTTGGACGAAAAATGATCAACCGTGTTCAATATCTTAAAGAATACGCCAATAATTTCGCCAACTGTTACAGGTTGTATTTTTATTTAAGTTATCGTTATTTCGTAAATATTGTGACAGCTGGCGCTAATTCAGAGCCACTGTAGACTTGATGACAATTATCTATTTACGTAACCCTATGACGTAGACGTACATTTTGGCCTATTTATTATTGTAGTTATTATTATTTTCTAATTCGACAGAACACAAGCTTATTCCCTTCCATTGAAGACCTCAAAAACTTCAAAATGTTTAGGAATATCAGAATAGACTGATGAACCATATATTCTGAGTAAAATTAAAATTGAATCAGTAACTAGCTAAAGCGATAAAATTGCACCCTTGCCAGTTAGCTACCAAGAAATTACACTATTTGCCAATAGCCACCCAAATTCGCAATGCTTACACAACATTTTAGCATGTTATGTTTACAGAGTCTTCCAACGTAAAGGGTATCAAACAAGGGTGTCTTCCAATGTAATGGTTTTGGTTCGACTTTCTCAGTCCCAAGAGGAGATTTAGGTAAAAGGCCAGAATCCCAAAGGGTACATTCTCGAACCTCTCAGTGGAGTTCAAACAGGGTTACGACGGTTTACAAAGCGCAGTGTCGGTCGGATCTTAAGTCAGCCCAAATTTTACTAGAGTACCCGGGAGAAAGGACTCCATTCCCCCATTTTGTGAATGTTTTCGTTCGCTTTGCGAACCCATATTTAGTAGATTAGGAACGCCTAACTCTAGGGGTACATAGGTAGTTCTGTGAATCGATCCCTCATACGTTCCTTAGTACCCACAGACCCCCTTGAGGTCAGGAAAGCCGTTCCCAAAAATTCTACATTGGAAGATACCCTTATTATCCTACTGTGTAAACCCATGTACTGTGTGATGAGATTTTGAAAGGTGCGCGTATAGTCTGTGTTAATAGCAAGGAGTTGGTAACTCGGTTCTTTGGTGTACTGAGTTACACCGTTTGGATGTTCAGCTATATAGTTTATACATAAAGTTTAAGTTATACGCATAAAAATTTTATCGACTGTTCCGGGTTTACAAAGTTTTAAATGAGTTGCAAAAGCTAGGTACATATATACTATGAACGAGGCAATTTGTTTATATCTTCTACTAATAATTGTTCATGAGTTATTGATATGCAAACGTTGGGTTATGACGTCGCAGACTTCTCTGGGCGTGGCTTAAAGTGCTTGTTACTGTGGTTAGGGTTTACTTCCACGTTTAAAATACGTAAACAAAGCTCTCGGGTAACTATGGAAACTGACATTTGACGTCATAAAGCCACGCGATCCTCTCCTCGAAATCTCTTGCTTCAATAGCCTTAATTACTACCTCACGCCGTACTTATACAGTATATTTGTGGTTCATAGGCTGCAGCAAGGGGACGGTCGTTGGATTTGGACACGACCATGGCGGAGGAGTATTGTTTAGATGACGGGGCGCTGGATTTGGCGCCTTATTATTCTTCCAATAATAGCGGCGGCTCTTCCAGCTCTACGTCCTCTCGGAGATTCGTGAACAGTACCAGCAAACTCGCCCTCAAAACGGTTTCCATCATGGAGACATTAAGCGAGTTGGCCGGCTCGAGCTCGGGCAGTGTTCAGCGACAAATGAGGCGTCTCGGAGTCCCCGACCCGCCTCTATCCAGTGTCAAGTCGTCCATGCAGGATCAGTCAGTTCGCAGTCAAGTGAATTACGACGCGCACCATTGGACGCGGCCCAAAGTGCCTCATGTGAACGTAGCGCGGAAGCTGGGCCATAACACGTGCACGGGAGTGGAGAACGTCTCAGCGTTACGAGGACCGTCCACGTCTTCCAGTTCGCGGATAAGCCGAGACAGAGACACTACTTTTACTACTACTACTCCTCCTACCACGTCTGTGACGTCGGTGACGCGAATGAACGGACAAACCATGGGGCTTCAGTGGGCAGGTCGTCGCGGCCGGAGTGCGGAAGACATTCTTTCTGTCGCAGAACACAGCGCGACCAGTGGGAGCTACGGCCTCGCAGGGACGTCAATTAGCACGGCGGCCTTGTCTGAAGGCTTTAGGTACGGATCGTTGGAGCGGCAGTGTCGGAGGAAAACCAGCTACGCGTCGGCTCGGCGACGAGGCGAAACGGATTGGGAGCGGGAACCTGACGAAGAGGAAAACGAGGAAGATTTGCCAGTCATGGAGAGCAAGTCGTTGCGCTGGGCGAGCGCCGAAAAGAAATTGAGAGAGCGAGGACAAACGCCGGATTGGATTCGGCAAGTCTTCCAAGTGGTCCGACTGGGAGATGTGGAATCCCTGGTAAATTGCATTTGCATTGGAAGTCTTTTATTTTAAGACAGTTAAAAGCAGTTTATTTTAAAAACGATACGAAAAACGAAAGTGGATAGCGCAGGAGTTTATTTTATTTGGGGGTTTTGATTGATTTGAGGAGAAGGGAAGAAGTGCTAATGGGTGTGTCTTGTTTTTGTTTTCTCCGTTTGTTTATTAGCGTTTGGCGGTGGAAGGGATGGAATCGACGTTGGTCCGGAACTTGTCTGACCATACCGGCAACAATTTGTGGCACGTGTTGAGCAACTATGGTCACGAAGCGGCTTTAGCGTGGTTGTGTAGTCACGTTGGGGCGCAGCAGAGTAAACCTGCTTTATTGGACCAAAACAAACGCGGCTTAACACCTGTCGTCCTTGCCATTAAGGTAAAATTTGTATGCATTTAAAAAGAAAAAAGTGTATTTGTGGGTGTTGTGGTTCCAAGAACTTTTCGCTCTCAATTTCCTTGGGAAGAAGCTTTATGTGATTAAAAATGCAAATATGAGCATAGTAAGGATACTTACATTGTAAGCCTGTCTGTCGTAGCCAGGTTCTTAATTATTTCCTTATATTAGAAAATACATAAATAAGAAACAAATGAGTAAAACTGTGCTAGTGTTAGTAATGAAATAACGAGACGAAACTTATTTTCATAATTGGCGTAAGTATATTAAGGTAAATAACTAAATAAGATTAATAACGGTTAAAATAAGACAAGATTTGTGAAGGCTAATACATCTAGAAAAATGTGACCTTTAATTAAATGACTTAACATTGATTATTGATATACTTAACATGGCATTGATGTCTAGTCATTTTAATTAAAGTGTTGATGAATATCTTACGGAAGGGTCAGTAAAATAAGGGAAAAGACTGCATTCGTGTACAGAGACAATATCCGTAGTTTGTAGCGATGTGACGTCACCAGTACGCCTAAGGTTCCCTTATATCTTAGCTCGGTATAGGCGGTTAGCATGGACAATTTCGGAACAACTTTCTAAGAAAACCAGTGCATTTAATGAAAAACTTCTTGACAGTAATCGTGAGCTTGCTAACAGGTATGCACAATCAATGCGCAACTTTTCCCAATGAGTAATAAATTAGCAATGTGCAAATGAAGTTTGCAACTATGAGAAATACGTTACCTAAAAATATGTCCTTTGGTTGTGCACTAGCTGCTATCTGCTAATGAGTGAACACTTTTATTTTATCTTTCTCTCAAATCTGACTAGCCGTTTTCGAGAAATCTTGCTCCAAAAGTTTAACGACTTGGTTTTGGAAATTGTGCTACTACAGCAAACTGTGGTGACAAATTGTACTTTCAAAAGCAAAACAAGCGTAGAAACTTTGCCGCAATGAGCTGTCTATTTCTTTTCTTATTTTCTTACGCAAGGCTTTCGCACGTATGTAACGTATGTAATGTATCTCGGAGTCAAAAGGGACACTAGTGTGTCACTCTCCAACAATGAATTGTTTTTTTCAGCTAGTGGAGTGAAAGAAAGTGCAGGTTTTAGCTATTATCATAAGCGAAAGTTGATGAGAATCGATAACCTAACCTAAGTTAACCAAATCCTATCCTAACCTAATGCATTTCCAATCCAATTACTAATTCTCAACTCGACTGACCCGTTTGTCATTCTTTTTCCGGAGACCTTTTGCAACAATAATAATACACACTGGTGTCATTTTTATCTCCGAGTTCCGAAACTGGAGAACCTGTTGCAGAAACAATAACAAACATCAGTTCCATCTGTGACTCTTTTTGTATCATCAATAGGCTAAGTTATACGGGAGCTTTAAGCCGTAAAAATCGCGTCTTTATATTTGTAGTTGTGAAACTTAGTAAATTATTAGAATATAATTTATTCCCTGCTTCCTTCTATAATTATTTTCTTCATTACAAGCTTATTGCATGCTTTAAAACTATTGTTACTTAATTATTTGTTACGTTATTAAATAATATCTTATTTCAGAAGTTAAACCAAAGTTTAGTGTATAGCTATAGATAATAAGAAGAAAACGATGCCACTGAAATTAGTGTACAGCTGAAAAATCAAACACTTCATATTTATCGCCTATTGATTAATTAAACATTTTTCGGGTGTCCGAGTAGGCGGGGCATGTAGGCGTGGTCCAGTTCTTGGTGAATCAAACTGCGATGGGCGTCCACGAATTGCTGGCCCCTCAAGAAGGCGAGCGTTGTCTCCTCCATGTTGCTGCCAAATACGGGCAGGTATTCTATTGTTTGTTTTTTTCTTTATTTACTTTTGTTTTTTATTTTTTGCTCGGCTATCTTTTTCTTGGTCTCTTTTTTTTCTCGTTCCCACCCCGAGGAGCCCGCCGTAAGTCAGCGAATAGGGGGGAATCATATGTCTCTCTGTTGGAAATCTTTTGGGTACATTTCCACCACAGACTTATCTTGCCTGACGTCCAAGAGTACGAGCAAAAGACTTCAGAATGATGGTAATGGCCAACAACTTATGGCCTCAGCCCCAGTCGGAGACATTTTTTCCTTAACCAGAATCTCAATCCTTGTCAGTTAAATGTCAGTAACGGCTCCTATAACCCCTCCCGCCCCCTTGAAGACTCCGCCCTCTGCTGGTAAAAACCTTTTAATAATTCCCCCCAACCCCCCCTCGAGAAACCCAAGACACCTGGGCACGTGGGGTGATTTATGGACTGGGCCCTTTTTCAAAAATGGCAATTTTTTCTCCTGCATTCCATTCTTGCCAAAAATTTTAAGTGGGTTTAATGGGGGGTTCCAGGGAAGGCAAAAAAGGAAGAAAAAGAATAAAAAGTTGTTTGAAAAGTAAGGAGGGAAAAAGCTTGATTGCGTATGCAAATGACTTGTTAGGACTGTAAGGACTCCTCTGACTTTTTTTTTCTTTCTTTTTTTTGTGGCGCTAGCCTTTTCATGTAACCACATATTCCTTTTTGGGCTCGGGGTTTTTGAATGTTGAATCGCAGCGAGTGAGCGCAGCATGTAGAAGAATGTTGCCATTGGCGACCCTTTTTGCTCTCCCCAAAAGCCAAAAAGCCTGAGCCAAACGTTTCGGTCTCCTGCTGCTCCACAATGACAGGCGCATTCCACCAACCGCTTTTGCTTCTTAATGAGAATCAGGAGGGAAAAAAATAAGTTTCTGGTAGGGAAGGGGGGGGGGGATTTTAAATCTTTTTGGTGGGTGCGAGAAAACGGTTTCGGATGATGTAGAATTAAGAGACGTAGAAAAAAGGGTGAAAAAGTGCGTTGACAGGTTGGGCGAGTGGTTTATGTATCCAGTATTGTCCACTTGACTGGTCCATTTGAAAAGTTTCCAGGTTGGGGTTTTTGAATAGCGCGTTAATGACTGTTTTGCTGATGTTGTGTGTTGTTTTTTGTGTTTTTGTTCCTGGTTAAATGTGTTTTGGTTGCATACAGGTGGAGATCCTGCAGTGGTTGCTAGAAGTGATGACAGCCAAAGGCTTGGAATTGGAACCACGGGATCGATGTGGACACACGGCCTTGCATTTGGCGGCCAAGAACGGACACGCCTCCGCGGCTGCTTTGTTAGTGGCACACGGAGCTGATGTCACCGCCAAGGTAAAAAAACGGAAAAAAGAGAGACTGACCCGTTTGTCATTCTTTTTCCGGAGACCTTTTGCAACAATAATAATACACACTGGTGTCATTTTTATCTCCGAGTTCCGAAACTGGAGAACCTGTTGCAGAAACAACTCTTTGAGAGTTTTTAATTTATTTTATTTTTTATTTGTATTTTTTTACTTTTCTTAGAATGGATTAACAAACATTATTTTGGGGATTTCTAGAATGATATGGGTCATCGTCCCATGGACGTAGCGACCAAACAGGGTCATGTAGGCGTGGCTCAGCTGTTGCGTCTTCAGGAAGCTGCTTTGGCTTTGTCGGGGGATTTTACCAACGTTTCGCATGAATTGGATTCTTTGCGCGCTGACCATGCAGAACTTAAGTCTTATTTTAGGTAAATTTATTTGCTACTAAATAATTAATAAATTAATAAGATAATGTTATTTTTGTTTAGAATGTGAGATGTATATTTTTTTATTCCTAGGGATGTGCTGGGCGTGGCTAAGCGAATGTCAAAAGAACGCGAAGAAATGTGCAGGGAATGGAGCCATTTTTACGATGATTTGACCTCGAGTCACCAAGCGATTTTGTTAGAAATGAGAGCAAACGAGCGACGTGGACCTCCTGAGTAAGTTTTTGCAGATCTTCTAATGAGGTTCTTTAAATTAAAGTACCACTTAAGGCTCCCGTATAATTTAGCTCGGTATAGGCGGTTAGCATGGGGAATTTCGGGACAACTTTTCGTTGGAACCAGCACATTTAATGAAAAAAATCTCGGGCAGTAAGCTTTAGCATACTAACAGCTAATGCACAACCAATCATCCTTTTATCCAATGAGGAATCAATTAGCAACATGCAAATGAAGTTTGCGACTATGTGAAATACGTGCCTAAAAATGTGTCCTTTGGTTGTGCACTAGTTGCTAAAAAAAGAAAATTTTTGTTTTAGATGGCTTTCAAATCTGGCGTGACTAGCCGTTTTCGAGAAATCTTGTTCCGAAATTCGACGACTTGATTTGGATTTGCTGTACAGCAGACTGTGGTGACAAGTTGCACTTTTCAGAATGAAAACAAACGTTGAATCTTTTCCCCCCAATTAGATATATGTTTCTTATTTTTACTTTCTTGCGCATTTTTTCTCAAAACAATAACAAACATCAGCGCCATCTATGAATGTTTCGCGTTAATAAGATAAGATATAAGGGGACCTTAACACTGAGAAATAAGTCTTAGTACATAACTCAAGGTTCAGAGCTCCTAGAACGCAAAATCCGCTTTATTTTTGCAATTAAAATAACTTTCTCTATCGAGACATGCGATACAATTAATCAATATGGAATTTCCAATGCTAATGGATGCATTTCTTGTAGGGATAATCGTGGGGAAGGTGAAGTGTTGATAGAAGCGTTGCATGAAAGATGGCAAACGCAAAGTCGAGCTTGGTTTTCCGGGTCGCTATCTGAATACGAGCACCGTCTGCTTTTGGTAGAAGAAGGCTGGAAGAGATTACGAGTTGGACACTCTAAATCGCGCCAGTCAGCTTCTGCAGCTCAAGAATTACTCAGGCAAGTTTTACAATAAAATTTCTTGTATTTATTATATTTATTATTATTACTATTACCAGTATATTTTACTATTGTATTCGTTTAGTTACTTTAGTACCTATTTTCGTGTCCAAAAGTATTTGTTCATATATTTGTTTATTGAAAAGAATTCCAAGAAATGTGTTTGAAAGTAATGCCCGACCTTTGCAGGAATCGACTGGCTTCGTTGGGAGGGTCGAGCATCCAGTCTTATGAAGTCGTGGACTTCTCTTCACCTTCGGACAATCCTTCGCGCGATTCCGAGTCAGAATCCGACGAAAGTCCTCACCTGTCCAAGTCCTTGCCTCTCCTCCAGGAAAAATCCGCCAAAGAAACGCTCCTGTCCAGCGAAAACTTGTACGGCTCGTTTCACGCTGCCATGCACGCGTCCACTCCTTCCGCAACGCCCAATCGTCACGTGGAGAACGTCCGCGTCACTGGAAACATGAACACACTTCGCAGCTCCACGCGCGAGTCACGTCAGAGCAAGGCGGAAATGCGGCAGAAATTACAAGAAGTGAAGCTCGTGTCCGAAAGCGGGAATGCCTCCGTCTTGGAGGTCATTGAGCCAACCAGTAGCAGCAGTAGCTGCTGCGACGAAGAAGAATTAGCCGCGCCCCTTTTCCCTGAACACCAATCGACCCCCAAAGCCAAAGCAGTTGCGATCGCCAGCGTGGTTGCCTTGTTACCCGCCCCCAGAGAATCCACTTTGACGTCGAACGAACCCGAGGAAGTCCCTGGTCGGCTAGCGGAACCCGACCTGCTCGCCGGAACGGTTCGCGATGCGCAAGCGGCCGAGGAACCGTCCAGCCTCGAGGAAAATGTCGTTGTCTACGCCGAGGACGTCGCTGATGAACAAGTTCAAGCTCACGAGGAAGACGAAGAGCGAGAAGAAGACAGTGAGGGTGAAATGGCGGCTCACGAGATCTATAGTGACGGCGGGTACCAGTCGGCGACCGTGACCGAGTCGCAGTTAAGCGTGCGCCCCGAATCGCCGACGAGTTTCCTGAGTACGCATTCCCACAAGAAGAAAACCGGGTTCCTGACCAAGTTCGCCCTGAAATCGCGTTGGCCCTCCAAGCGGAAACCCAAATTAGACCCAAGTTCGCCCCCGAACCCTACCGGTTCAAGCAAAGCTTCCGACGAAGCGACCAATTCATCCCCGGGTCGCGTCGCCGGGCTCAGCCAGATGTTTGAAGACCTGGGTACCAATACAGCGTCCTCTTCCCATGTCCCACCCCCTTTACCCCCGCGAGAGCCCTTAACCTCTAGTCACGCGGACACGCAGACGCTCTTGCAAAAATTGGAGATCAAATCCTCCTCCGCGTCCTCTACGTCCCACGGCATGGAATCCGTGAGCGTCGGCACCTCGGAAGACTCGGGAATCGTTGTCATGCGACCCATGTCCGCGGCGTCGCGACCGGAATCATCTTCCTCGGCTTCGGCAGCGTTCCCGCCATTTCACGGCCGCATTCTGCATCACAAGACCCAGGAATTGAACGACCGACTCTCACCGGCTCCGTCCGAGCTCTCCAAAGCAGAATCGGCCAGCTCGCCGCCTTCGGAGATGTCTAAAAGCGATTCCGCGCGACACATGCGACATCTAGCGCGTATTGAGGAAGCGGCGGCTAGTAACGCGTCCAATTTATGTAACAGCCATGGGAAAGCTCCGCCCCCTCCACCAGTGAAGCCTAAATCACTGCTTAAAGAAGGTGGGAAGACGTTAGCCGCGGCCGCGGAAGCGGAGAAGACCGAAACCACGTGGCGGGAAGCGAAATTGAGGGAACAGTTGAACCCGGCCGTTATGAGCCACCAGCACGGTTCTTTGTTGAAGATCCAGCGAGTACGCCTGGAAGAGTACCATCGAAATAGCGGCGGGGGACGTAGCTTGCGGAGCAGGCACAGTGAACGCCCGTGGTATGATGTGTCGGATGACGAGTCGGATTTGCTGACGCCGGAACGCCTGACGCAATTAACGGCACGGTCCAGTAGTGACGATGACATAGGACTGCAAGTTTGACCTTGAAAAGAAGTAGTTTGGTGGGGAGATGTTGACTCAGGGAGAATCGAAGATTTTTTTTCGCGTATTATCCGTCCGGAATTTTTTGTCCTTTTATCGCACCTGCTTTGTCTGCTCAAGTTAGATTTGGCTGAGACAGAAAAAATGTGAACATTCCTGAATTGTTGTTTGGCGTATTAAATTTACTACAAAAAAACTAAAGAAAAGAAATTAAGCCGCGTAGCGACAATTGCTCACGAGGCCAGTTTTAAGTAGAGAAAACATAAGAATTGCCCAAGTGCCATAAATCCATATGATTTATTTATTTGATTTTGGATTTTAAAAAATAGTTAAAAACAGTATGGAAAAGGGGAATTAAGGCTTGATATACCTCGAATTGACAACAGGTGCCATTTTTGTACACATTTGTTTGTAAAATTGTTTATAAACTTTAGAGGGTCACATTTTTAAAGGAATTGGGATTTTGTACGTGGGAAAACTTTTCATTACCAAACCGACTTTTTAGAAGAGTTCTGGGACTGGTATTGTCATGGCAGGGAAATATTTTAATGTCTTTTCTGGTAATTTCAACTCTTTCCAGAAGAATTCTTAATAAAGTTCTATGAATTAAGTTTTTATTCCTTTTCTAGAGTTATTCTTTAAAAGTAGGCGTGGTTTTTTTTAATTTGTCTAATATGGACCTCACTAAAGGGTGATTTTTTGGCGGTTCTTCAAAGATTTTGTGTCGCGAGCTTTGTGTCGAATTTTAAAGCATTGTAAGGTCATTCGGTTTGAAAATGGCGCCATGAGAGAGTCTGGCCCGGCGGACGTCGGATTAATTTGGCCCGCTCCAAGCTCGGCTTGGGCTAGATGGCGTTGAGTCTGAACCAGGCCCTTCGGGCCATATGACAGCTTGACAGGCTATTTTGGCGCTCGTGCTGCGTCCATGAGGAGCTCGTGGTAGTTGGTCTTGTGCTTGTTGGTTCGTGTTGTTCGTTGTGCTCGGAAATTTCGTTCCACAATGGAAAAACGCATTGAATTAGAAAAGCGGGGACGTAAACCAGCTCAGGTAAATTTGATTTCTTTACAAGTTAACCTTACTATTCTCTACTGAGCGTTAGACACTACTTGGAACCGTTTTCCCAAAGATCCTACGAGTGCGTTTTTGACTTTTATGAGAAACAACTGGTGGGCTTGCATTCTTTGACGCTCTATTCTGACAACATAGTTTCACTATGCGTTCTTGGCAACGGCTTTGTCGATTTCAGTGTGTATACTGATTGCTCGGGACTAATTGAATGAGCTAAAAGAGTAATGGCGTGTTTTCATTGTACCCGCCAAGGCGCACGGCGTGCCCTGGCCGTCTCCGAACCGTGTCAAGGCGGTGGCCATTGGCCGTAACACACTGCGAACCCGAAAGCGGGTCATTTTCCGCTTGATAGGGTCAAAAATGTGTGTAACGCATTTGTCAGCAATCATGGTTATATACCCCACGTGCGTCGTGGCTCATTGTACGCAATTCGAACCATTGTTTCGGTTATGGACACCACAAAATCGGTTTATAGGACGCCGGCTGTCAGCGCCGCGGGTTTGGCAAATGGCTTCAAGCGCGCCACTTTTAAACAAGCTTGTGTGTTACCTCAATACTAAGTACTTGATTTGTTTCTCGTTTTCTTATACAGATCAAGGAGCTGAACCTCGATAACTGCAGAAGTACGCATATCGTGGGGATCACAGAAGACTTTCTCAATCTGCGAGTTCTCAGCTTGATTAATGTTGGACTTACAACGCTGAAAGGCTTTCCTAAACTGCCCAAATTAAGGAAGGTAAGCGTGAATCGTTTGGAAGTTAAAAAATAAATTTAAAAAAAAGAGAATTACAATATTAATTTCTCTTTGTATTTCTGACAGCTTGAATTGAGTGATAATCGTATCAGTGGGGGCTTAAACTTTCTTAACGGGAGTCCCAAACTGGCCTGTCTCAATTTGAGTGGGAATAAAATCAAGACTATTGACGCCTTAGAGCCTTTGGTAAAGTTTTGTGGCCTGTTTTAATAATAACAATAATAATCTATAATACTATAATGATATGAAGTAAATGGTTTGTATAATAAGACTTGGTTTTTGCAGAAGGAGTTTAAGAATTTGAAGAATTTGGACTTGTTTAACTGCGAAGTTACTCATACCCCAGAGTACAAGGAAAAAGTATTTGACTTACTTCCTTCGTTGAAATTTCTGGATGGATATGACCGAGAAGAGAAGGAAGCCGAGGACAGCGATGATGACGTGAATGGAAATGATGAGGAAGATAGCGCTGGGGACAGTGATGATGGTACACTATTTCCTTTATTTTAAAACAAGTTTCTTTATTCCCATTTTTGCTTTGTAGAAGATATTGAGGATGCAGAGGAAGAGGAGGATGATGAAGACGAGGAAGAAGGGGACGACGAGGTAGGATTGAGTGCCATCTACAAAGACCTGGGTGTAAGGAACTTCATTTTGCAAAATTATGTTCCTGGTTGTTGACTTACCTGTCTCTTTACAGGAGGAAAGTGAGGGAGAAGACTATGAGGCGGAAGAAGGAGACGAAGCAGACGATTTTGAAAGCGACGGAATTGAGGAAGAAGACGAAAAGGAAGAAGATGACACTGAAGGTAAACACATCTGCTTTATTTCAACAGGTGTTAATTTTGTGTTTGTTCTTGTGAATCTAGAAACCAGTCAACGGGGGACGAAGAGAAAACTGGAAGAAGCATAAATTGTGTAAAGGGTTTGTTTCATATTGGCTTGTCTGCCCGTGGAGTTTTTTTTTTTTCCTTTTTATATATACGACAAAAAAACATCAGCCTTGGCGTGCGAAGCCTCCCTCCCCCTTAACCCGTTCGTTGCTGGTTGATATTGGGTTATTTTTCTATTCCTGGAAAAGATTTTGGGGAAAAGCACGAGCATTCCTTGTTGGGTGAGCCGTATTTGTTTGCGAATCCTTTGTAGAACACCGATAACTCACAATTGTGCACTCTCGCAATTCTCCAGCCAATTTGTGTTTCACTTTCTATCTTTTTTTCTTAGGCAGATTATTTGTAGTAAAAAGTCTCCATAATGTAATATTCTATACCGGCTCTTTTTCCTTTTTTGGGGAAAAACTACCCGAGTCCAAATTGCCAAAGCTGGTAATTTCGTCAGTAGAAAAGACACCGTTTTCTTCCTGGCCCCTCCCCACCGGTTCAGTTTACAGCCTTCTTAGCCCCCAAAACTGCGTTACTACAACTTAGATTTTTTTTGTAAATCTTGGTATTATAATCCAACAAATTAATGTTGAAATCATTACAGGTTTTTATAAGAATTATGTGAGACGAACTGCGCATTTTGGCTAAAAACAAGACAATAATGGATGTAAATCAGATCCTCGCATTTTTGTTGCACAAAAATTCCCGGGTATATACATATACATAGACGCCTCTACTAGAAGAGTCAAGCTACGAAAATACTAAATTTCAGTGTTGGACGGATGCAGGAAAATTATCTAGAGGCTACACTAAGGCGCCAGTTAAGTTAAGATGACTTAACTTCGCGCCGTGACTTGCGGGCTCCGCTGAACGCCATGTAGGAAGCGTTACCGGCATGGTGGGAAACGACGCATTCGGTCACATTGCCAGGGGAAGGGCTCAAGAATGCGAAGCCGACCCGAAACTTACCCAAAGGCTCCCAGGCGCGGATCTCGGCCCGGCAGGCCGGCAATCGCGTGATGGCGCGAAGAAAACGTCGTTTTTGTGATTGAACTTGTAAATCAACCAAAGCACTTACATACTTGTTTGAGCATTCAAATGAAAGGTCACGGTACGGTCCCTATGAGATCTGGGATCGATTTTGAATGCGCTCATAGGCAAAGTTGCCAGGCCTCCGGCCAACTGTCCTCCAATGTTATAAGGATAGGAAAATTTGAATTTTGGGGGAAAGGGGCGGAGCTTAAACCTATTAATAATTAATTACTCGGTTAATATGCATAATTGACAGGGGTTCTTCAGCCAGAACACTTCATTTGGTCTCCTCTATAAC
>RJJA01000383.1:0-55090 GCA_003724045.1 Lepidurus arcticus
ACCTTGCCAGTCCGTTGTATGCACTCCTTAAAAAGGGTCGTCGTTGGTCATGGGGATCAGCAGAGACCACTGCCTTCGAGGAACTCCGGACGAGGTTATCTTCTTCTCCCATTCTACAACATTTTCGAGACGATCTGAGCTGTGAGATCCACACAGACGACAGTTATGGTGGGCTTGGCGCGGCGCTTATTCAGAAGGAGGGGACGACAGAACACACCGTGGCGTTCATCAGCCGAAGACTGACCGACCCTGAGAGCCGTTATCACAGCAACGAGTTAGAAATGTTGGCGGTTGTCTGGTCGATCGAGAAGTTCCGCCACTATGTTTACGGACGCCCATTCCTCGTTGTCACGGATAACACTGCCGTCGCATGGCTCCACACCAAACAAGAGACGAACGCAAAGTTTGGCCGCTGGATCATGAGTCTAATGGAACACGAAATCCGCTTCATCCATAGGAAGGGTAAGCTTAACGGGGTAGCCAACGCTCTCTCTCGTAACAGCAATGGGATCCCCGAAGAAACGGATGTACGCCCCGAATTGTACATCTCCGTGCTTGCTGACGCTGCTGTCCGGCGCAAGGACTTCATCTTGGCCCAACGAGCAGATCCTGAAATAGGCAGACTGATTGAGAAGCTGGAAGAACTGGAGAAGCACGAAGACCCTGTGAAGAAGGATACCACTAACCCTGAATTAATTACCTTCCGGGTGATCAACGGTGGCCTGTATCGAAGAAACGGACATAACGGACGGAGGTTACTGTTGGTGGTGCCTCGTGCAATGAGAAGACCTGTATTGGGGGCGTGTCACGCGGGAACCACCGGAGGGCACTTCGGAGTTAGCAAGACGTTAGCTCGGCTGCAAGAACGGTATTGGTGGGTCCATCAGCGCAAACACGTCAAGCTTTTTGTTGGTGCTTGTGGCCATTGTCAGCGTCACAAACAGCCGCCTGGAATGCCTTTCGGGTTCCTCCAACCTACTGAAGCTGTACAACGACCATTTGCCATATTGGGAATTGATCACGTGGGGCCACTTCCGAAAATCCCACGAGGTAATCGACATCTCCTGGTCTGCATAGACTACTGTACCAGGTGGGTCGAAGCAGAAGCCGTACCGGATACGTCTGCCCTCGTTGTAAGAGACTTCCTGGCGAACCACATTATCTGGCGACATTCAATTCCAATGAAGTTAATCAGCGACCGTGGGACAGGATTCACGGCTCAAGTACTTGAAGATGCTTTAGAGCAGTTGGGGATTAACCATTCAATGGCTGCAGCATGCCATCCTCAAACGAACGGATTGTGTGAGCGAATGAATCGAACCTTAAAAGAAGTGTTGGCCGCATATGTAGACGAAACGCAAGTCACGTGGGACTTAGTACTCCAGCAAGCAGTATTCGCGATTAACACGGCCCGCCAGGAGAGTACGGGATATAGCCCATTTGAATTGGTGTACGGTCGATTGCCAAATTTGCCCGAAGACGTTGAGTATCCCTGGCCCGTGGAAGCTCCGGAGTCGTACGAAGACTTTATAGATCGTGTAGAACACACTAGACGGCATGCCATGGAGCAATCGATTAGGCGCAAGTTACGAAAAAAACGAAATTACGATAAGCGACGATGTGGGCCACAAAACTACCAGATTGGCGATTTGGTTTTGGTGCGACGACAGATTCGGATCGTGGGGAAGTCTTCAAAATTCATGCCAAAGTACATCGGTCCATTTCGCATCGCCAGGAAACTAACAGAGATTACCTATCGCGTTGAGGGGGTCCTCAACGCGATAGGTAATCTCTGTTAGTTTCCGGTTTTCCGGCTTGCATACCAAGAAACGCTGGCGTGTGTTTCCTGTACACATTTCCCAACTAAAACCTTACCGAGAAGGTTATTACAGCGGCGACAGCGGAAGCCCGAAAGACGATGTCGGTGATGGAGATTGCGAGAGCTCAGAGGGTGAGGCGGCGAACAAGTTAGAAGAAGAGCCTTTGACAGTCCTGGAAGGCATGATGGAAAAAGGAGTTCCGAAGAGTCGTTATCCACGGCGAATTGTTAACCTCCTGGTAAACTGACCGATTATGTTACCAACCTTTAGAGAACACTTATGATTCTGTACGCGCTTTATTTACCCGCTAGTTCCTAAATTACCTGTGATTATTTGGATGACTTGTGTATGAAAAATTATTTAATGTAGAAACGTGTAAACAAACCACTCGAGGACGAGTGGTGGTGGTCAGGAAGGCCGAGTGTAGCAGTAGATGGCGTGCGAGGCGAGGAGAACGACCGTGAAAGGCGAAGAGATGCAGTTAGCGAGAGAGAGTTAGCGAGAGAGAGTCAGAGAGAGAGCGAGACGAGAAGCGCGCGAGTTTGAAAGACGGAGTTGCCGATTTTGATTGTTGTAGAAGTCCCCGAGCTAAATCCCCACTTTAAATAAACCATCCTTTCTAAATTAAATTAAACCTGTGTTCACCTTCTTCAAAAGCCAGTTTCCCTCCCCTTTTCTGAAATCCGTTAGCGTAAATCATAAGATTACGCTACACTATTATACAAATCAGCTGCTCTTGTTGTGTTAAGAGAAGACCAGGACGCGTGACTTTTACTATAGGAAGCGTTGAGCAGGTATGAGTTTTTTTTATTGTTTATTCCACATCAAACGGATTAGTTACATGCTATACTATCTTTATTGCCAAAGTAGAACGTTGAGAGTAGTTTTATTGAGTTCACATGTTGATCACGACCTTTGCCGCAGGGCAGATTAGAGTAAAAGAAAGTTGAAAGAGGAGCTGAGGAGTCAAGAGAGTCGAACAGCGAGGTGAAAAAGCCGTGACAGTATATTCTTGTTTTGTGTTTTTGTTTGTTACAATGTGGGTGATGGCAAGAAATATACCGTTTAAGCGTAAACCAACTCGAGTGTTCATTGGCCTCTTTTTCCCCACGTTATCGGAAGAGCATAACAGTGGCTATTGAACAGCAACTAGAAGCGAAAACATTTAAATATAACTACCGCGTACCGGTACAGAATTTCTTAAAAAATTTCGTTTTATTATTAGGATGAACGGAGCTTGCGAAATACCTCACTTGGACATAACAATATCTCAAGACCGTTTAGTAGAAGGAGCTTTAGAGATAGCAACAATCCTAAGACCTCTGTGGCCCCACGATAAGATCCAAACGACAGTAACTAATTATTGTTTACTTGAACTATTAATTATGTGATCTAACAAAACGTTCTGCGCTCTTTAAGGTGTTTAAAAATGGGATTACCAATAAGCTAGTGGGAGTTTTCTTGCCCAGTAACGAGAAAGAAACGATCCTGATTCGGGTTTATGGAGAGAAAACCGAGCAAATTATCGATCGACATGTCGAAATCTATAATATAAAGGTACTTTTCTAAATATAGCTTCATAAAAATGCCCTGACTGTCTTGGCAACAATAGGTGTTGCAAGTAGAAGGCCTTGCTCCTCAGTTATTCGCCACTTTCCATAACGGATTGTGCTACTCATACTTTGAGGGCTCGACTTTATCAGTGGAAGCTGTAAGGGATCCTATTTTATGTCCCTTAATAGCGTCACGTCTGGCCAGATTCCATAACTTCAAACCCGATGCCCAGATCAATGGTAGGGAGCCAGTCGTACCAGTTTTATGGGAAAAACTCGCCAAGTTTCTGGCCATGGTCCCAGAGACTTACTCGGACAACGTGAAACAATCAAAGTATACCCTCTTAAAAAATATTCAGAAAGCCTTCTAAGCTGTTTTGATTTGATAGATTTGTAACGCACGTGCCTAGCAAAGCTTTGTTGTTTGCAGAACTGCGTAGACTTGAGACCAAACTTAGTCAATTAGGAAGTCCGGTGGTTTTTTGCCACAATGATTTATTGCTCAATAACATCATTCACAACGCCAAGGATGGTTCGGTAGAATTCATCGATTTCGAGTACGCCGGGTTTAATTACCAGGCTTTTGATATTGCTAATCACTTCTGCGAATTCGCGGGTAGGTTCCAAGTCTTAAACAAAATACTGACAATTAACAATTTTGTGTTAATCGTCAGACAAGCTAACGATTATTAGCCAACAAAATTAATAGACTGTAATAAAAGCTTCTAAACAGTTTTCTAAGACCAACAATGAATTGTTTTCAAAGCGAGAAGAATAGCTTTCATTATACAATTGGAAACGTTCATTGTTGACTCAAAATCATTGTTGACTGAAGACAGCTTCATCATTTTCACTGTTTGGTATTCCTGTAACGTTCAGTTTTGGCAAAAATAAGGAAATGGAAATATTTCGCGCGTGAGCAATTCTGTCTAAAACCTTGCTATTTGTCTTTCTTTCTTTTTAGGGGTCGATGATGTTGATTACAACAGATTCCCTGATGCGGGTTTCCAGCGGGAATGGCTTCGGAATTACCTGAAGGCTTTTTTAGCCCAAGACGATGTAGATCATCACATAGAAGCAGTATTTAGCCAAGTTGAGCACTTTGTGCAAGCCTCTCATTTCTTTTGGGGTGTATGGGCTCTAGTCCAAGCAGCTAATTCAGCCATCGATTTTGATTTCTTAAGGTAAGTCAGAACTTATAATAATAAAAATTGGTAATAATAAAAATAATATTTTTAAAAGAGAAATCTTAATAGTATGTTTAATTTTAAAAGTTATGGTATTCTACGACTGCAAGAGTACAAAAAATGGAACATGTGAAATCTAGTGAAGTTGAACTATGGAAAAACCAGGTATATTGCAGCGCATTCCAAACTTTTAGGGGAAAAACTGCATGTAGAAGTAACATTAGCAATGGGTTTACCTATAATTGTACCTTTTTACGGTGATGTTGACAATACTAACACTTTAAGGGGAGTAAAAGCAAAACAATCTGGTCGTTAGACAGTTTTAGCGGCTGTATTGTAATCTTGCGGGCACTGTTTAACGTCTAGAAACATGATCATGTGGAATGGAATACCGAAAAAACTGTCAAGCAAACAATACAAAGACGAAAAAAAAAACCCGAATGACTAGGTCTCACACTGATAGAAAACTGATAAGACTTAGGAACACAAACAGGAATTGGCCATTTTTTTTCATAGTGAAATCCTAAACTCTACATTTTGTTCCCCACCCAACGATGAAGAAGTGAAAAAATCAAGAAATCGAATGACTAAACAAAAAAGTAGAAGAAATAAAGTGCGCAGTAATTGGGTATAGCAGCTTCAAACCAAAACTTTTTCCCCTTTTTTCTTTGCCTTTGCGACTAGGTCGTTTTAAATCCAAGTTCTTTTCTTTTGTTTTTTGTTTCTAGTCTTCACTGTTCAATCCAGGATGGCCCAGCAGCATTAGGAGCCTTAAGTTTGATGTTAAACTGTTTTAAAGTGGCGTCTAATGCTGTTTGATTGCCCGAGAAATAGGCAGATATAGCATTGTGGAATAGCAACAACTGCTTATGCATCACTTTAACCTGATCAAAACACAATCAGCATGAATTCTGGAAGAATTTTTAAAGAATTTAAGGGAAGATTTACTCGGTTTTCGTTCAGGAATTGCAATTTGATTGAGACGTCCGAACGTAGTTTCTCGAATTCTGACTTGTGGACGTCAAATTTGCGCTGAGCTTCTTCCAATGCGATAGAAGAGACTTCAGAACGTGGAGTTTGGGTCAAAACCTCCAAATCACAACGATAAGCATCATATTCCACCCTAAAAAAACAAGAAACTAGGTTAGTTTTACTAATTTTACTCCACTAGAGTTTCTACAGTAATTTGTAACCTTAAATCAAGCGTTCTTTAAACCAGTTCTTAAATCGAAGTTGTCTTCGAGTTTTAAATAATTTCTTCAAATTTAAGATTTTAAGTCAAGCGAGTTTTCCTTAAAGTTCAATATAGGAAATGGAGATTGAACACGGTTATAATGGGTTAAAGTGAAACTGCAAGGAATTTAAATTTTCATTCGGAACGGTAGCTCAGTCTCGAGGAATTTGAAAGGAACTTAACAACAGAAACTGGGTTTTCATTAAAGTATGTTGTTACCGCGCTGTTTCGTAGCGTTTGACTGTCAGCAAAGTATCTTCGATCGTCTTATTGCAGAGTGTGTTGACCGAAGAAACGAAGAAATTCAACGCGCTCAAAAGCACTTCACCATTACGCGACAAATTCCGTTGCGTTTCGGCATTGTACAAGAATTCGTTTTGCAATTCCGGGGATTTTTGGGCCAGATCCGTCATTGCTTCTCCCAAACCATGCTAAACCATCAGAAATTAGTATAAATCATGTCTCGCTTTATCTTTTTTTTTTTATTTATTAATCTCAGCGTGAGCAAAGCTCTTGGCCTATATTTATTTTTGTTTCCAATTTTTTTCAGTTTTACACTTTTACTCGCTTTATCTTCCTTATTTTAATTCAAATGGAAAAGAATTTTCAAGCTAATTTGCTTTTATAAAATTCTACAACTAATTCACAAATAAGAGATCGTGATCTAACAAAAAAAGATGTAATTTATAAAACAGAAGAGAAAGGTGAAAATGGGTTATTTACTTGGGTGTTGACTACTTGCTGAAAATGTGATGCTAAGGCTCGAGCCAGTCGCAGTAAGTTAAGATACTTGCGTTGAGTTTCCCTTAGATAGTCAATTTGCGTTTCCAATTCAGTATCCACTGTACGTGTGGATTTACCTAATCTCTCTGAGATTATTTGCTTGGTACACTTGTAGGTAGATATGCTCCATTTCTTGATAGATTCGAGCTTTGAAACGGGCCCCAGCAAATCTCCATTCGTTGCCACTAGAAAATGAATAACAAATTACAAGAATTAGTAGACTATAAGCAACTTTTGATAAAGGAATACATTTTTTATGATAAAAGAAATGTATTCTAATGGATACAAACCTTGATTGGGAGCCGGTAATGGCATACTCTGACTTCTGGGAATGGCGTACTGGCTTTGGGGCAGTCCAGCTTGAGTAGTTTGCATTTGCATGGGCACAGAAGGTAAAGTAGCTGGCGGTCTACTGTCTTCGCTAGTTTGGCCTTCTACTACTGAAGCATACACTTGATTCACATGAATGTTGCCGGATTCATTAGTAATCAGAGAGCCAGGGTTTTCGCTCCTCAATGGAGTGGAATGTTGCACTGCTACTTGGGCCATTTACGAATTATAGGCTAATAATGCCAGGGGTTAATTCTAAATGATTGCTTTCTTACAGGATTAACGACTTACGGGAATGGGTGGCGAGTTTTTTTTTTTTTTCTTAATACAGTTTCTTGATGGATATGCTTGCCACCGTGACAACAGCTAAAAGACACGAATTTCAGAGCCGGCAAGCGAGCGCTACTAGACTTAGTGTTCATTGTTGTGTTCTGGATCCATAGATAGCGTTGGAGTAGCAGGAATTGTGGGAGATCATTTTAGAAAAAAATTATTCGGATACCGTTTTACATGAAATTTCCAAGAAAGATAGATCAGTTTTTAGGCCTAAAAGATAGTTTCAGAACTAGATAAAATTGTAGGAGGCATTTTTTGGTGTAAATGAAGGCGCACTGCTCCTGCGCGTGAAACGGCGTGCACGTTAGCTTTATAATACCGTGTTCCCAATTTGCGTGCATTATTTTTTACACATTTTTTAAAATCCAAATGGGTTCCGAAAAAATATGAAAAAAATAGATTCACAAATTTCGGTACATGAACTTTATGTGAAGGAAGATACAAAATGTACACTGTCCCTTTTACCATTTGTTCGCATTTGCATTCGCTTTTTTGCAATTATTTGCATAAAAGGAAGTAAATAAGGGAAAAGATAGGTTCCCAAATTTCGCTATCAAGATCGATTTACAATTCCAAGAAAAGTGATAATATATAAGTGCTTCTCCTTGAAGTTCACAGGGTGATCACCTGTGATCAGTTTCGAAACTTGTTTTGATTTAGCACGTCTCTTGCATAAGGTCGTATGTTACCCATACCAAAAATATATTATAACTAGGGAGTTTCACTGTCACGTTTCAATTAAAATTTCAGTAACTATTTTTGTAAAAGTTAATTTAGGGATATTTAGTACAAGTATCCCGTCGAAGGGGGCTCAATATCTCAAAGGAAAGCATATATACACCTTAAGATATAACACTTATTTCTTATCTGTGTTGTGTAAATGCTGGGTATATACCATGAAATGTGTACACTGAGATGTAGCTTTTAAGTATCCATCTCTACCTGTCAAAATACACCAAAACTTAACGGTGCTCTGGTATCAAAGTATCAACTGAAATCGAAAACACGTATGAAGTATTCACAACATGAGGCACGGAGACAAGAAAAGTCGCGAAGAATACAAATCGACGAACACAAGCAAGTTGGAAGTCCGCCGAGTTTAAATCCAGAGACAAAGTAAATTAAAGTAAAAAGAGACAAAGTAAATAAACAGACCCGTAGATTCCAGAGGGCCACTACCTCCCAGCCAAGCTGACCATTCTGTTTCCATTGCTTCAGGTAGAAATAGTTCAAATTGTAAAGTAGCCCTACCACACTGTGATAACGACTAACAATAAGTGTATTAATGCAAGACATTCCCTCGAAAGTGTAATTCGGGTTGCAAAAGAACAGCATATAGTTGCACATAAGAATTCGATAACATTCGTTTTAAAGTCAAGTAAAACTAACACTAGGTTTTTCTCCAAAGAAATAGATAGGTTCAATACAAAATTAAGCAAATAACTAAATTTTATGTTTATATAGTTTGAAGAGCAAATATGTTTCAACTGAATGCCGGAACCAACAAGACAGTTCTGGACCGCTATATGCGTTTAGAGCTGCCTGAAGACACTGTGATGGCCATGTACATTTGGATTGATGCTACAGGCGAAAATGTACGAGCCAAAACAAGAACTTTGAACTTTGTTCCCAAAACTCCATAAGGTATACGAATAAGTAAACGCTTGGTATTTGTACTTACGCCTTGATTTATAAACATGTATAATTTTCCCATTTGACATTTTAAATGTAAACTTAATATCGTAAATCTAACTTAATGCTCTGTTAATTTGTCGAGAAAGCAATAAGATTATTTTCAACTAATTTTTTTTTTTTTTTTTTTTTTTTTTTTTTTTAGAATTGCCCATTTGGAACTTCGACGGTAGAGCGACCTACCATGCCAAAATGGACGAGAGCAACACCGAGTTCGACTTGTGTCCAGTGGCGATCTACAGAGATCCTTTTAGCTTGGGTAACAACAATAAATTAGTACTTTGCTACACGTACAGGTGTAAAGGAAAACCGCTCGAGAAAAATCATCGCCTCAGCTGCTTGGAAACAATGGAAAAAGCTGCGGATCAAGTCCCATGGTTCGCTATTGAGCAAGAATACACTCTTTTGGACTTAAACAAATACCCACTCGGTTGGCCTAATAATGGTTTTCCCGCACCTGAAGGTCCCTACGCTTTTAGTGTAGGAGCCAACAAGGCTTTCGGCAGAGATATTGTTGAAGCACATTACCGCGCTTCTTTGTACGCTGGAGTCAACGTGTCTGGAACTAATGCTGAATGCATGCCTTCTCAGGTAAAGTAATAATCAAGTCATTGCATTATAATTAATAAACTCAAGCATTACACTATGAATAATTAATTTAAATGATAATAATAATAATAAAAACATTCTTACTGTACTTACAAGTATTATTGTTATTAATAAAAGTAATAATAACAGACGCTCCTGCTTTATAGTGGGAATTCCAAGTGGGACCGTGTGAAGGCATTACTGTGGGAGATGACTTATGGGTTGCTCGTTACATTTTACACCGCGTCGCGGAAGATTTCGGAGTTGTCGTATCGTTAGACCCTAAACCCATGAAAGGTGACTGGTCCTCAGCTGGAGCCCATGCAAACTTTTCGACTAAAGCTATGCGAGAAGAAAATGGCATTATTGAGATTGAAAAAGCGATTGAGAAACTTTCGCGCCATCACATTCGTCATATCCAAGCCTATGATCCCCATGGTGGAAAGGATAATGAGTGTCGGTTGACGGGTATAGTACTTTTACTTCGTCCGCTCTGAACTTTTCTGCAGGTAAAGTGCAGAAACAAGAAACAAATAAAAATTTTCTTAGAATACCGACAGTATACTATTTCGCTTGAATATGTAGGCGTTGGTAACCGTGGTGCCAGTGTTCGTATTCCTCGCCAGGTTGCTGATGAACGAAAAGGTTATCTGGAAGATCGCCGTCCGTCAGCCAACGCTGATCCTTACCAAGTTACGGAAATGATGGTTCGCACAATTTGCTTAGATGAATAAAGGAAAATATCCGCCCGAGGAAAAACACCAAGCAAAAATTGTACTACAATTTTCAACTTCCACCCTAAATCGCTCAAATGAATTTAGATTCGCCAAGCAGATCGAGCACTGATTGGATTGTTGTGCTTGTGTCTAGATGGCGTTTGAGTAGTTTATAGATAAGAATAGATAATGGAAGTAGTAATATTATTTTTGCTACCTAATGAGTCGAGATATTTGAAGCATCTTGTCAACGATTGTATTGAAACAAGGAACTAATTTCCTTAGCATTTTCCAAGCAGAAGTTAATGAACGTTTAATTTAGCTTTCTTTAATTCCATGAGAAGAGTTTTTCATTTTTGCATGTAGTTTTTGGCACGGCATCTCTGAATACATAGACGATCTGTTGTTTGACGACGACGTTTGTTGTGGTTCTTATTCGAGAGATGACCAGGAGTTGCATTTCAGCGGCAAGGGAGGATTGGAAAAGATCATGGGATTTCTTTTTGAATTTGGATTCTATTGTTTTTGGAAAACATGAGTTTTCGAAAACGAGCTATAAAAGACGCAAGAAATCAAGATTTAACAGTGAATTATTTTTTTGCGCAAATCAGGTGTAAATATAAGGAGAATCAAGATATCTTGAAGAATTATTACTTCGCAAGAGCAATAACATTTCGGGAGCCTATCGAACATTTCAAGAGCTTGAATTGTGTAACTTGTCTATTTTCGCGTTCATAACTCACTGTTAAGCTAATTAGGGGAAATGTTGTATAAATTTGTTACAAATCATACTTCTGGTAGAAAAATCTCTTATGTTTGTACTGCGTTTCTTGCATTGCCAACCTTTCTCGTGAACCCAAAGGCATCGTGGTATGCCAATCAAAAATTCGTAAAAGTAACTTAGTGCAATATTCCAATATAAAAATCAGAACATAAAGGCGCTTGTTACTGAAATTCGCCAAGTTGCAAATGAAACTTTTTTTTTCTCTTTACAACTGGGAGAAATAGTAGAAAAAACAAAACTATTACAAAACTATAATCAATATGGGTTTTCTAGGTAATTTCCTTCGTCGTTTTACTCTTTATCTATTTTTGTCTAACGAGTGAATTACCCTTATTGTAATTACATGTGTTTAAAAACAGTTGCCTAATTATACTCAATTAACTAAACTATAACCTAATATGCTTAAATAACGTTTAACTTTAATGTGCTTATTTAACTAAACTTCAGTGTAGTCACATTAAACCGCAACAAATACATTGCTAACAAGATTGCGTTTTAATCTCCAATTCCGCAGCGGTCGTTTAATAATTCGTATGTAAGCCAAAAAAGGAACATTCGTCGTTAAATAAAATAATCTTTTATTCCCATCTAATCCATTTCTAATTTATTTTGCAGGTCAGTCTCTATAACATCCGTAACTGTAGAAAACGGACATTAGTAGCACACGATGGCCTCAAGTAACTCGATTCCTTTGTGCGAGTGTGAACATGCCTCTATGTCTTGTTCTTCTTTTTCCTCCACTTCTTCTTCCTCTGTTACTACTACTTCTACTTCTCCCACCTCGGGTAAAGCAGCATTAGGCAATTCGCCCCAATCTTCCTCCCACCATTTCTCTGCCGGCACGTTGAGCGCTGGGGTTGCGAGTTGCATTGCACTAGCAGCAGCAGCCGTCCCCGCACCAAACCGTACCCGTGACGCAGCCCAGGCCCAGGCCAAGTCGAAGGCAAAAGCGAGGGAGGAGAGAGAACGTCATTGAGAATCCGCCACCACCACCGGGGCAGTAGTAGAGCTGAGCGAAAGCTGCTTGCAAGTCCGGGACTTTAAAGCTTGTTTTGTGTGTGGGTGCGAGGGTGGCTTGCTTTTTACCCCCTCTTTTTTCGGACTGGAAAAGATTTCCTTATATTTTCTACCAAATTACACGTGTTTTTGTGCAAAAAAATGTGCCGTAGCAGAATTTGGCATGACGTGTGAATGAACTTGGACCATGGTTTTCTAAAAACATTTCAGTTTACATTCTATCACTTCCTTTTTGCCGACTTTTAAGGGTTCATGTCATGGCAGAGTGAACACCGGTTTAAATTCCCCATTATTCCCATTGAAACGAAATCCGCACCTTATACCTGACGCAATGGCCACATGTAAGTAAACACTTTAATTAACTTTTGTTTATATTTACTTTGAAGAATGTTTTGTAAACTTTACTAGTATTTTTAGAAAACTGAATGGCCATTTCAGGAGATCTTTACTAGTTTGATTTGTTTTTATAATGTGTTGGGATAGTTTAATACGATGTTAGAGTCTTTTCGAATATTTTAGGACGTTTAGAAAAGCGTAAAGAATGTTTATAGCCTTTTAAGTAATTTGTAAGCATATTCAAGCAAGTTTTGAAGGTCTTTTTAAGCCCCCAAATATTACCAAAAAAATAATAGCTGTAGGGAAGATCCGACTTCTCATGGCTGTATGGGTTGGTATATATTCTCGGTGTATTATGAAGGCTTTTTGATGGTTCGTGATGATGATGATGATGATGATTGCCGTGCCACTTGTGAATGTCTTCGACCTTTCGGCCCTAAAACTTTGCCGAATCCGTCCAAGCGACCCAACGTAACCAGATCCTTGTATATAGAGTTTACTTATGCAAAGTTTATCGATTACTTTAATAAGGTGTTTTCTCTCTCTCTCTCTCTTTCTACCCTTCTACGAACCCTCCCCTCCCACCCTCTACCTTCATTAAAGGGAGAAGGAAAGGGTTTTCTACAAGTTTTGAGATTCGGAGAGGAGTGCAACCCCTTTTTCATATATGTCAAAGTTTTGGATCATTTCCTGTTGTCAAGTTTCCAAATCTTCTCGAAAACTTGTCTCCTTTCAACCACCAAGTCGTTTACAAGGGGATAATTTTGTTAATTTCTTTACTCTTTTCGTTTCCTTGTAATTTCCCCGAAAATTTCAGAAGAATCTCCTGACATTCCTTGGACAGGCTGACTAATGTGAGGTTACTCGGCATGCCCTTTGTCTCATCGGGTTGCCCTTTTCTTTTTTTGCTTCCTCCGTTAAGGTACCCCGCCCCCTCGATGCCAATTTTTTTTTCGTTTTTCTGACACTTTTCAGCCACAAGTGACCCCTTTTGGTACCCGCTCTTTTACAAACCACCCTTAACACGAATTACTTGGAACTGGGGAAAAAGTAATATATAACAAGTTTCAGTTATCGGTTTTTGCCCCCCTTGCTCCCCCAACTCGCTTTGGGACAGCGAAAAAGGACAGTTTGGAAATGAAGTCTTGTCCATCTGAAACCTTTTGGCGGGATCATAAGGGTTTCTGGGCAAGGAAAACGAGAGAAAAAGAGAAGCCCCGACCTTTTTTACCTACTTGGGACACCTGTTATTATAGGGGTTGCTGCTTGCTGGAAAAGTAAAAAGGGGACCCAAAAGGATGTTATCTGGCACGGTTTACAAGAGCTAATAACCCTTTTTCATGCATATTACATTAGCTAGAGGTGCGACAGCACCTGCTTTTTGCTTCCTTTAGCAAATTAGCTTATTTGTATTGAAACCCGTTTGGAAAACTTTGCCATGAAAGAAAGGAAAGTCAAATAAAACTCCAAAGTTTCTAAGCCTTTTTGCGAAAGGGTTTCTCTATAGCTCGTAAACAACGCGGGCAAACTGCCTGCGTGCAGGATAGCGTGTTTACGGTATACGGTACCGTGCTCGTAGTACCGTATTTTGTTCGATGCGGGGAGGAGCTCGAGCTTTTCGAATTTTACCACCTTCGAACATAAACAAACCCAAACTTTCTACTTCAAAGTGTTATATATATATATATATATATATATAAAGCCATAGAGCGACACTTGCGCTTTAATTTTTTAGTTTTTTAGTAACGAAAATGAGTAGTAAAATGATTTAGTAAAATTTAGAAAATTTAGTAACGAAAATTTTCGTGCTTTTTAGGAGTTTGCTAACTAATTGGCAATTAGCTATAGTTCGCGGAATTTTAATCACTTTTCACGGTTTCTATTTTTTGTGTTGCGGAAGGGATTCGTCTATAACAGGGATAAAGGTCAGAGTGTTTATTACGTTGCGAAAAGGGAAGTAAGGCGAAAGGTTTCCCAGCTCACGTGAATAGCAAATAGACGAGTTATACACGTATAAAAGGAAAGTAGCCATATTAATTCCGAAAGGTTGCACTGTTACGGCTTCCTTTGGCGTTATAGGGGCATAATTAACCTCCTTTTGGGGCCCCGAAACCGTTTTCCACGTGTGGTTTAATCTGTTTTGGGCTGGCAAACTTTCTTTTCTTCATCAGTTTTGGCGAAAACCTGTATAACTATAGAGAACAGCGTTGCTTGATTCTTTTCCAAGAGAGAAACTTCGGTAACATCCTCTCTGGTGTTTCTCCCTCAACTCAAGCACCCTCCCTCCACCCCACCGCCCACCCGACGTACTCCTCTAGATACACATTGCAAAGAGGCAAGTCATTCAATTGGTTCTTAGGGTTGGATCGATAGCCACATACGTCGTTGGGACGCAGGAGTTAAAAATCAATAAAATTGGGTCATGTGCGGGGGTTGGGGGGTAAAGGGAGTGAAAGAGCAGGAGTAAGAGAGGGAGTGCATCTCTTCTAAAGGGGGAATGGGTCTGCGTATAGAGAGGAAGATGATTTATTTTGGGGGCAGACACATTGATGGATGGACCCTACATTAAGAGGGGTGCGAATGCGCGGGAGGGATTCGCGAACGTGCCAATCCTAAACGCTAACTAAGGTCGAACTAGGTCAGCATCCCTGCAAAAGCCAATGGGAACGGCGTTAAAACCTGGGTCACATCTGCGCAACTGCCCCGTGGGAAAAGGGAATCTTTTGTGCGAAATTATGTTGCCAATTTTAGGGAGTTCCCCAGGCCAGGTCACGTGAGGAACCAATCGCAAGTTTTGGCGCGCTTGACAAAGGGACTGCGCGCCAAACGCCAACGCAGACCCCACGCACCGGAAATGGCGAATTGGCGCCAAAACTTTGCGCGGCCCAGCTGACATCCGAGTAGGTTGCAAACATGCGCTTTTTAGGGTATAATTGTCGCTAGAGCCAGAGGAAAAGTTTGTTGTTTGCAATTGTGCGAAAGGTTTTAGGGTTGAAATTGCACCCTTTGGACTGCAATAAGCAAAGCCAGCAAAGGCAAATGGGTTTATTGTGGATCCATATATCCTCACCTATAAGTAACCTTTCAGGTCTGGTTAAATTCCCTTTTACAAGCAACACAGCTGCTCTTATGACATAAAAATTGGCCGTTTTTCGAGAACAACTTTCTGTCCAAGTTCTCCCCCAAAACTTCCCAACTCAATCTACACACAACAGTGAGATATATACTAGTCCCACAAACTTTCGGGCTTCCAACACTTCTCATGTAACCCCTTATGCACCCCCTCCGGAGTCCTAGCCAACAATTCAAGGGTTAAAATGGACAGAAGCCCGCGGAAAAAAAAGACCCAAACCCCTAACGCATCTGGCCAACATAGTTAGATTCCTCCTGGAGGAATCCCCTTTAATCTTGGAAAAGTTAGAGCTAAAAGGTCTCTCTCTCACTCGCTTTGGCTCTTTCAATCCTTTTCGATGTTAGCGCACCCCTTTTTCTTCCACATTTACGCCCTCAGCTGCGGTCTTGATAAGCCTTTTCCGGGGGATGGGGGATGAACAAGCGGGGGTGGTTTTAGTTATTACATAAAGTATAGGAGCTGTGCGCCAGGTGATGCATTGAAGGTACTATTTTGCTACCATTCTTGCGTCGTTTTGTGTTGGTCCATTTCGCGTCATTGATGAAGGGTCCGTCGCCCATTATTGGGGAAAATTTCAAGTTGAATTCTCGGTTTGTAATTGAGGAATAAGGGGAATAACCAGATTGCGTATGCTTGTCAACAGTGAAACTTGGCCGCAACAATGAAAGCTAGGAATCCTTTAAAGCGGCGAAAACAACCTTCCCTTACTCATAGAAAAGGGAGATTTCAGTGTTGTCAACCATGAAAAGTCGGTAGCGAGGTTTCATTCTGCCCGAGTTTTTCATTGTTGTCAAGTTTCCCATTGTTGTCTTGTATGGGGAAAGGCTTATAACTCAACCTTACTTCGTCTCAACGTATTTCTCGCCGTTTCCAACTATTTACACTCTTTTCAATCCCGGAATTCAACGTTATCTGACTTCATTTGCTCCCTAATTTGCATATTAGGCTCAATTAAGTTAAACATGCGTTAACTTTCAATGCTAGTTGAACTCTTTCCATGGTCTAGCTGAACTATCCTTGAAAAGTTCATTTCTGTAGCTTACATTTCCAAATTCCGAGTCGAGTCCCAAGTTTCAACCATGAATTCCGCAGTTTATTTGAATTCCAACAAGTTGGGGGGATCTCAGATGCGCTACGGAAGTACAGGCGGTGTGTAGTGGGTCAATTGGAAGGTCGTCTTTCCCCCGAATCCAAAAGGTGCGTCGTCTAACTGGATTTTCTGAATGCGTGGCGAGCAAGCGCATGCGCCTTTTCGCAACTCCGTGAACATAAGCTCCGTAAGAAGCGAGAAGGGTAAATTTAGGAGGTGAGGCAAACGTAACTAAAACTAGAAAAAAGAAAAAGGAAAGAGAAAAAATAAACTAAACGAAGAAGAGAAAGAAGAGTCTCGTTGATCGATTTATGTGATGTTGGACAGGCAGGGGTTTGAACTGCGCCGATGCAAACGTCCGAGAAAATTCCCTTCTTGGCCGCATGGTCAGTGAGTGGCTTCAAGTTGTGAGCTTTCGGAGAGATGTGCCGAACTATGTGCTGTTTAACCGGTTCGCTTTCATGTTCAATGACTCGTAAGCAGATGGTCATTCGTCCTCGGAAATCCTTGGCCCTTTTTTTGGCATGCCAAAATCCATCCCCGAAATTCTTGAAAATTACATTCTGATGAGCTACAAAAGGGTTCAGGGTTTGCAACCTGTGGTTCGAACCCGCCCACTCTTTTTTTTTATTCTTTTCCTACAAAAAAGAAAAAATGAAATCGAAAAGGAACAGGGTCCTTGTCCCTTTTTTTTATTGAAAAACTTGTTCGGGATTCCCTCTGTAATTTTGACGTCAGGGTCCGTGACGTAGCAGGTTCCTTCTTTTTTTACGACGTCCTCTAAAAAACAAGGAACAAAAAAGTAGAGTTTCAATGGCAAGAGGGGGAGAGCTCCGGGACTTCCCTTTTTTATGAAGTGCGTCGCTGTTTCCTTGACGTAGCACGTGGCGGCCTTGTCATTTTTTATTTTCCTTGTTAAAAAAGGGAATAAAATAAAATGAGAAGAAAAAACGTAGTAATGTGTCACGTGAACCCCAAATTAGCCCCCTTTTGTATCATAATCTGGTCTTAAAATTCTTTCTGATTTGCCTATTCTTTGAACAAAAGTTATAATCGCGACAAATTCAAGAAAATACTAAAGAATTCAAACAATTTGTTTATATTGCAACTGCATGTTCATTGAATTAATGGAAGAAAAGCTATTTAATTTGAGTATTTTCCCTGAATTGAAGAAAAACGGTTTTATTTTCTTCACATTAAAATACTATGAAGCTAGTATTATTCGTGGGGATTATTCATTGAACCCTATTATTGTAGAATGGGGAATTTGAGAGATTTTTCTGAAGATTCTGAAGGAAATTGTTATCTAATGGGAAGGGGGTGGTTATTACCACATTATTACGTCCTTGGCAGGGGTGTAGTTTGAACTTTCTGGGCGATTTTGAAAGCGAAGGAGCGGTTCGGGGGGGAGGGGGGTAGTGGTACAGTATTACATGACAAAATGCTGTGGCACATGCAACTCTGAGAGCTAGCGAGAGCAAGCAAAAGCGAGCTCTAAGATGAGTTAAGCAAGAGGAAAAGAAAAGGCGATAACAAGCAGGAATTGGGGTCAACGGTTCGCTGAAATAGGCTTTGGAACTCGGTGCTGTGGGTTATTTCGTGGGTGGGAGGGTATGTGAAGGGTGGGAGAAGATAGTTACGTGGAGGGGTTAGGCGATGGGGTAAAAGAAAAGAGGGGCCTTTAGTTTGAAAGATTGCGCATTTTCAAAGTCCAGCCCCTATTAGGCCTCCAACGCAAGACACAGCACACACATACACACACACACGTCCGTTTCTGGGGAACATGTAAACAATTTCGCCCCTGAGGGCTGCATACGCTAGCTATAGAGAGTAAAAGAGAGAAAGAGAGACCCAAGTTGCATAGAACGAGTTTGAGGCAATTTTAACGGACAAAAGTTTTCCTGGGGGTTTCGGAGCATGGGGAAAAAGGTTCGGTTATGCGAAAACCCTTGGACTTGGCAGGTTTATCTTTACCTTTAGCTTGGCGAAGGGAAAAAAGGACGGGAAAACTAAATAAGATCCCTTGATGACGATACAGAAACGTGATTACAGGACCTTTAGGCTCCCGTATATACCCAAAGCCCAACCAAGCCGCTTATAGACCTTTTAAGAGAGTCACATTTCCTTCACGATTCTCTACAAAATTTCGCAGATTCCCTGCAAAAACCGTTGACAGTAATGTAGCGGACATAAGACTATAAACGTTAGTAGGGTTCATTGTTTGAAAAACTGGGCTAAAAATTCGTAACAGTGAAATTTACACGGGGTTGTTTAGTTCTTTATGGCATTTTAATGATTAAACCTCGGTAGTGATTATCGCAGACGTTTTTGCGAATATCCCCGAAAATTTACGCGGACATTGTAGGAGATATACGCCTTTGATATCCAATAGCGTTCATTGTTGAGATTGTTGAATTAGAAAATCGCAATAATGAGATTGAAACGGGTTTTTAGCAGTTTGGGGGATTTTTAATGAGGTGACGCTCGTTCGCGATTGTCGCAAAAGCTTTTGCAAATTTAAAAAAATCTCGTGACAGTAATGTAGGAGAGAGAGATGGCTAACAGGATGTGAAGTAATAGTTTATTGTTGTTGTCCAAAGAATTTGAGGTTTGGAATCTAGTTTTGGTTTTGAACGAGATTTTCGGATAAGTCGGCGAAGTGGATGGAATCCGGGAGCTGGGAGCATGGAATCGCATTCGTACGTGTAGAAACAAGTTAGATTTGATGATGTGAGGATGTTGGCTGGGGTAATCTACCTTGCAAGTTTGTCTGTTGGATGTCCCAAGGGTGCTCAAGGTCGTTTTTTCACTTCTTCCCTATCGCTTGATGGTTGGAAATTTCGTCAGCGTTCAAGCAAAGTGAACATGTGAGCATATCATCGCCTAGCCTTCCTTTTTAACCGTGTAAGTTGCTGCGGTTCAGGCTCTCCTAAGATTATATAATAGGACACTGAGGAGGTGTTTTTCAACCATGGCTCCACACGTTATTATTAAAGCATGGGGGAATTCTAAGGTGAAAGTATGCTGTAGTGTAGCCTTCCGAGCTGCCAAAGTTAATCTCACACGTTGTATTCCCCAAGGACGTCCTCGCAAACATTTTCACATTGTCAGGACTCAATTCCTTTTTATATACGTATTGCTGTGTACCCAAGGCACTTCTTTTTCACCCCCCCCCCCCATCCGACTTTAACCGTTTCCTTGCCAAAATATAACAACCCCTTGAAATGTTGTTGGGATGGCAAATTCGCGAGTGTAACGAACTTTTACTCTTCTTCACATCAGGAGGGGCACAAGCCATAAAACAATTTACGCTTTAATGGCTTTGTTGTCGTAAGCCTCCTCCGACCTAGTTGAGCCCTTTTCTTCAAAAATTTCCTCGACCCTCCTTGTCAAACTTTGAACCCGCTAACCCGAACCCTTCCGTCCAAACGTCCGAAAACGCGGGGGAAAACGTTCGCAAAGTACCCTCGGCACCCGTTAACTTTTCCCCCTCCGGGCTACAGATGATGTGACATTCGTGTTGTGCGCAAGTACCGGTACTGTTACTGTACGTGAGTTTGCTTCCTCAAACTTGAACCCTTTGTAGGCCACCTGGAAATCTTAACCCATTTTCCACAATATTCGCAAAAGTAGGGCGTAACCCACCCGGCCAAAAGCTTAATGACGTCACGACACGCGAAGGTTGGTTGGTTCTTAAAGGAGAAGCGTGGAAAGAGGGGGAGAATGCTAAGAAAACGTTCGAAAAAAATTTGGAAAAATTTTCTGGTTGTTCTCCAAAAGTTGTTTTCGCTTTCCTAAAATGCTAAAGATACGAAAAGGAGAAAAAGAGGAGGGAGAACAGAAGAAGAGGTGGGGCCATAGTCTTAGCTTTTGGACCCTAAACGCTTTAGGGGCCCCTGGAAAATATTTTGGGTGGGAACATGTGGGTGTCTCTCTTTACGCTGTATGCTCTTCTACCTCACTTGCGTGATGTGTACATGTTGTATGTGCTACGTCACCCACGTCTCTCTATATGCCGTATAGGGGGTGTAAAAGAGTGTAGTATACCCCATCAATCCGTCTTTAAAACAGACCTACTTTTGCGTGTACACGGTTGCGAACGTGTTCCCTCCTTCTCTCTTACGTCTCTCTTTCGCTCTTATCTTCGCCTCTTATATGCCTACACTGCCTATATGCCTCAAACGCTTAGAATCTCCCAAGTTATCCTTGACTTACTCCAGTACCCTTGCCAATTTGCTTTCGCAATCGTAGAGGACTCGACCTACTTCCTTGTTGTTTGAAGAGACAGAGAGAGAGAGAAAAGAGAGATTTTACACTCTTTTGGTTTAGTGTTGGGGTTAGAGATAAAGCAGTTGAGATCGTAAAGAGGTATGGGTTACATGTGTTAACGGGGTTTTCTCAACATCGAACGATTCTTGCAGACTTTCGGAGTAAAGGAGTTAAGACTGGAATCATTGATTCGCGCGATTTATACATTTATATTTAGTAAGCAAGTGTTTCTGCACCGATTTTTTTACATTTTAGCGTGTCTTGGGAATCTTGGACGTTGAATCTTGATTTTTTTTATTTTTGCTAATTAGGCAAAGTTCCTTTTGAATCGTGGAGATTCGGCCAGACGTTCTAGAAAATCGCCACACCCCCGAGCAGTGCATTTGTTGATCTTTTAGTGGAAATTGGATTTATAAGAGAAACTGAACCCGGTGCCATGGTTTGAAATATTGGAAGAAAACTTCGGAACGTTTGGAAATTCAGGATTGCGAATCCTGATGAAGTCCGCCTACGCTACACACGTAGCCCAGCATCTTTCTCAACTGCCTTCGAATCACTCCTAGCGAAGATCTCCGCCCGCACCCTAGGTAAGTCAAGGTTTTTTTACTATTGTTGTTATTACTGAGTGAAGTGGGGAGTTATTTTTTGAGCTGAAAGGGAACCCAGCCCAAGGGGGCGGAGCCTAGATTGGTAACCTAAGTTTAGGCTTCCCATCCCTTCATGGGCGGTGGATGGAAAGTCGTTTCTTTTAAGATTACGTTTGAAGTTGAAGTGACTTTTCGTAAAAAAAAGCTCTTGATAGTAATATAGGGGCGTGGCATTCTAGTAACTGGTCATGATGATTTCTTCGATCTTGCTGGCATAGATTTGCAAAGTGAAGTAAACGATCGATTTTAGAGAATTCCAAATATTTATAGACTTTAAAGGTACGTTCTAAGTTTAAATCGATCGCAAATTAAAGTGAAAACTAAGGATTGACGCTTGTGTTGTCCCAGTTGCTTGTTTAGTGTACTTTCACAACATAAAGGTTTGCGAAATTACGTTAAAATAGGAAATCCGATTTTACATATTTGCATTCATTACGTTAGTAAACCATTTAGTAATGTGCCTTAATTGCATTAGCAGGATTGGATTTATGAAAAAATAGCAGAAAATAATATCAAGGAAACGTGATTTATTGACGTAGAATTTCAAGATTTTTTTATCGATATATTTCGAAAGATCATTTTTTCGGCTTTGATAGGAACGTGCTGAGCTCGCGACTATTCTATTTTTTAACAGCCGATCCATCGGTATTAAGAGCAAGGGGACGTTTTTCTGCGTTTGTCATGGTTTTTTCTAGCGCTTGATGCTTTTTGGGGTAAAAAGTAAGAGCAAAAAAAATACATCTGATTCTCTGATTGTGTATAACAACTCGTGCCGGGTGCAAACTTCTGGCACTGTAATTCTTTTACTTTTGTATCAAACCAACGGTTCGGCATCGGCACCCACTTTGG
This sequence comes from Lepidurus arcticus, assembly GCA_003724045.1. Lineage (NCBI taxonomy): Eukaryota > Metazoa > Arthropoda > Branchiopoda > Notostraca > Triopsidae > Lepidurus > Lepidurus arcticus. The sequence continues at coordinate 22,365 of RJJA01000383.1, forward strand.
GTTTACCCAAAAAACTAGGGGATTCATCTGTAAAAAATGGGGGGAGAGAGGGGGGTTTGGGTATGTAAAAAAAAATCATGACAATTGTGACGATTGCTTTTTACTTCTCTCTCTGCGCTCTCTCCAACTGCTTTATATAATGTCTTTGCCCACGTGTACCATTGGTTACATAGAGAGAAAAAGGGGGGCTTTTGCATTGTCCGTGCTGATTCGGGTAGAAAAGAAAGCATAAGGGGGTTCCGAGTAAGTTTTTTTCGCTCTTGGGTTGTTAGAGAGCGCGAGAGAGAGAGACTAAGTTGTTGAAAAGGGAAGGGCTTAGAGCAAAACGGAGGTGACAAGCAGAAATATCGGCATGCATTAAGCCCGCATTTTAGCTAAGGTTTTTGTCATTTTTACCCCCCGAAAAAGCTTTTTTCGGAAAGGTGTGGGCAAAAATGGGTGTTCATAGGGTGGGGGGGGTCCAATCTTCTATTGTTGGTTCCTCTTCTTTAGCCTCCACGAATCCAATGGCTCCTGCCAAGGAGGAAGCCACCATGGTTTTCTATTGAGACATGGTTGGTAACCATACTAGGGTTCCAAAAAACTGGAACCCCCTTCCCAAAAAACGAGCGTGTGCTTCCTTAAAAAAACGCGACGAACCAATAGCTGATCGAGGCTGAAAGGGTACAGCGAGCTAACCCTACCACCGCAGCTAAAAGGGACCTTCCCAGGGAACAAAAAGCGCACCCAAACTCGTGCTTCTACTCGCCCGAGCCCTTTCACCCACCCAAAAAACAGGGTACGCGTGCCAACACGCTAATGTGCCATTGGCCAAGACGTTCACAACAGCTATTCCAGCCAGCAAACCCGTTTCCTAAGCCTTTCCTACAATGAATGAACCTTTCCCGCTTCGAGCCTCGCTTCCCGGTCTAAAAACGTTCACCAAAACCTTTTCCAGTCTTGCGAACGTTTTCGATTCTCCCTTTCGAAGTCACTAAGTAGCTTTTGCGAACATTTTCTCCCTTTTCTGAGTGTCTCGTTAGTCGTATGTGCGAACGTTTCGGAGCCATGAAGCGACTTTGAATGGGGGAAAGAACATTCGCCGGTCTTGCGAACGTTTTCTCCCCTCTCTTGGTCACTTGATTTTCGAACGTTTTGAAGCCGTGAGGCATCTTTAAAAGTAAAAAAAAAAAACGTTCGCCAGTCTGAACATTTTTTTCCGTCTATGGGACAACAAGTAAGCGTTGGCGAACGTTTTGAAGCGCTTTTACCAGGCATGGCAGAATGTCGGTAAAAGAGTTCAGAACGCTTAGGGAAGGTTTGTTAGTCGCGCAATGCTCCTAAGCTATGGGAAAAACATTCGAAAAAGTCAATCGTTAGGGGCCATGATGGAAAGAGCGTTATGGTTGAGGTTTTTCTGTTGATCTAGGTTGGGCTGGGAGTTTTTAGGAAAAGATGGACTGGTGTGGGACCCACTTGAGAAGTATATCGCACAAGTCAAAAAGCATTGTTGGGTCCTGCCACGACTACGTCAAGCAGACGCCAGCCCCACACATTTTCGCTTTGGGGATTCTTCTTGCCGTTCATAATCATAGAGAGCAAGAGAGAGAGGGAACAGGAGCATTGGGAACTTGTCAAACTTTTATTGGCAACCCCCTTCCGTATAACCCCGCCTGACCAACTTTGTATTATGCATATATCTATCCTTCACCACCTGGACTTGGGCCACAATGCCTATCTGGACAGATACGACTAGTGGCGTTGATATTTGAAGGAACAAGGGAACGCAAAAGAGGAATGAAAAAATAGTTAGGAATGGTATGATTGTGTCTCTCTGCAACTCCAAGCTTTTGGGCGATTCATTGTTGAAACGGCATTATATAGAGTGACGATTGGTTCCGGACTTGGATTGACATTTTCCTATAAGAGTTATTGGGGAAAATGGTTTCCTTTTTGCATGCACAAGTCTTGTGTTGTTGAGTAGTTATATGCTGGATGTCAAGGAGGGGTTCGGTTTTTAACTGAATATATATAAGGGGGGAGTTGTTCTGGGCCTTTGATGCTTTTTGGGGAATGATGTGAGTTGAGTGGCAGGCCACTACAGATGCCCCCACAGAGCTCAAGAATAGAAACTATTCAATACGCAAGATAAACTTCCACGTGCGTTTTTTTCTTCTTCTTCCGAAGGGCTTGTTTTTAGGGAAGAAGTAAAACCTCGAGATTTCTAAATGAAATTGTTCGAAAAATCACTCGAACTGAAAGCCAACGAACTTTTCGGTTTCACCAACTAATCTTGTCTCTTCCTTGGGAAGAAAGTGAGATTACATGTCAATAGCCACCACCGTTCAAAAATAAAAACAAGAAAACATCGGCTTTCTGGATGTCACAGACGTATCAGTTAAGCATGGTAACCAGCGGCGTAGGTCCGCCATGACATGTCCACGGCGTTATGAGGTCATGTCCAAAATTTTGCATGCCAATAGCTTGTGGACAATAGTTCCAAACAAATGGGAACAAATTCTTATTGCAGAATGCTTAGAACAAATTAGATAACTGTACAGGAATCTAACTAAATCACAAACTCTAAGTTTGAGTTGGCTGTTCGCTTTTCAGAAGAAGGGAAAATGGGTAAGATTTCATTGTTGGTGACGTTATGGGAGGCGCAACTATGCTCAAACTAACCATAGCGAGAAGCTTGGCCCATGTGTGTCCGTAAACCGTCGAAGCGAATATGCAACAACACTTCCGCTCATTACCCTCAATGCGTTTCCAAATGCAAAGATGCTCGAACCATTAACTTGTTCCCCCAAAACTACTTCTTTTTCTTCGTGCAAGATTCTCGGATTTCGTTTTCGCTAACCTAGATTCATTCCAATGAGTTCTTGGGACCATCCAAAAGCTAATGCGCCACATGGGCATTTTTCATTGTTGAGTTGCCTTGTAAAAACGCCCGACGTTTGCATTACCCGTCCGTAAGGACACAACACTCTACACCCAAACGCTGCCAAAGTTTTCCCATGGTTTTATATGGGGTTTAGGGTTGCATTTTAGCTCTCGCAATACGCAGTACTGTGGATATGTCAAAGGGGGAAATGCAAAATGTGCCGGTAGAATTGTATAAGGGATGAAGACGATTGTGCCCCGTTCTACCAGGGAGGGGTTGGATCTGGGTAGATTTCGGACTGGTATCAGATAGCCTTACATGTATAGTCCTAACTTAAGCATCTAAAATTCCCCGATTTTCTATAAAATTTCGATTCCCAGGCTTTTATTCAACACATATCCCCCAAACAAAAAAAATCTCAATACCACGACATCTTTATTCACAAAAACTCTTTTTTGAAAAATACAAAGTACCCACATCAACTCTTTCTGCAACTGTTAACCTCTTCTTAATAGTTATATATGTTAACCAACACAAATTAAATTGAAAACGTTAAATAACAATTCTTTCACTTTTCGATCTAACCCAACGTGTAATTAAATAGCGATGTTGTTCCAATAACAACTCGATAGCAGAGATAATTAAGAAAGTTAGATAGCAGATGTAGGGAAGGAAAATTTTGTAGAAATGGGAGCAAAATTAAATCTCAAATCTTAACAGCAAAATCGGTCTCAAATGTCCCAGGTTTCCAAGAGTGCTTTAAAACTCCTTTTTGTTTAGAGCAAAGTTTGGGTCTAATCTGGATCTTTGGGAACATTAAGCTGGTCCAAGATATATGGATCCTTCCAAAGTGTGTTCACCGTTTGCAGATCATATCTGCCACAGTTTTTCGCCTGGTTTCTTCCAAGTTTTGGCCCGAGTTGGTGACGCCATTCTTGCGGACAAGTTGGAGAAGTTGTTACCTAGGAATGCAATTCTCTCTACTTGTCTGTTTCCTTGGCCGAATGCATTTCCCACGCTAGGAGCTTACAGACACATAGACCTTAATACCAATCCACCCATCCAGGCCACCTTCACCACCCCAAAACGGACAGTTGCTCATATAATGCCCACCCACAACCCCCCCTTAGACTTCTTACTCTCTCATACAGCGAGACAGATTGTAGTATCGGTCAAGCTGGTATATTGTTCAGCTTTTCCTGATTTTCCGGACAACGTATTCACAAACGTATACAACATTGATAGAGAGGCAATGTTCTCTTTTAGCGTGTGTGGGCTGCAGGTTGGCAAGAGTGTATGGGGAGGAGGGGGGTAGAACATCTCATAGAAGCGCATGCCCCAACTTTTATAACGATCTGTGCTGGTCATTCCCACTGCTTGTGCGGTTTGTTTGTCCTGGTGCACACAACCGCGTTGGGTCCGTTTTTCATGCGTTTGCGTGACCGAAATGCAGCCCCAAAAGAGGGAGACTTGTGCTCTCTTTCTGTAGAAGGCTGTTACTTAGCAATTGCTAATCGGGCAGACGTTGATGAATGTAAACCCTTTGGGGGAGCGACCCAATCCTTTCAGCTGTGTAACCTACCCCCTTTTCTTCTTATCCTTTCGTCCAATGAGTATGGGCGAAAAGCCCCCTACTTGGGTCTTGTTTTGGGTCACATATATATGTACGAGTACAACATGCGTTTAGCTTGACCGAAAGGTGAAAGGGTTGACGCAGGAAAGTATTGCCCTCATAATTTGGCATGATCCGTGCATCGCATGCGCTTAAGACATTCTGGGAAAGTTAAGGGGATCGCCAAGGAGCATATGTGATATGTAACGCTTATTGTGTTACTCGCTTTTCGGTAAACACGGGGGGTTCAACGGCCCAAGACGCCTTGGCTTTTCTTGTATATATATGTCTATACGGGAAAGGAAGAGAGGAGAGATTTTCTTATAAAAATGTCCTTGGGGAGTTGCTAAATATCGTTGGGGCTTGAGATAGCCAACGTACCCGGGATTATAGAGCTTCCTTTTACAAAAATGGTGTGCGTTGTGGGGGCTGAGGGTTGCGAAATGTGCCTCGTAACAACCTTGACGCTAAACTTAACGACAAGCACACGCATTCCGATTTGCCCGTATGAGCATTCGATAACATGCGGATGTGGATAAGATATTCGAGCCTTGCCGACAAGAATTTCAACAATAAGAGCTCAATAGTACTGTAGTACATTCTCATTATTCTTTGTTATCTAACCTTTTCATGCGTTTTCGAGTTCGAAAAGGTAACTAGTCTCAACTCTGTATTTGATGCGTACACACAAACCAATACCTGTAGTTTTACGATAAAACATAATTATAGCGATTCCGTAGATTATACAATGAGTGTACTCTGTGTGTAATTAAGAAGATGCTATGCAAGATAGCATTTATAGTTTTATTGGTTCCGGGAATTAGTTTTAGGACCGTTTCATTTTACTACATCGTAATTTTAATAAAAGGTTTCAAACTACATTGTATATTACAGTACACTACCACGGATTAAGCCAATTAATATCTTTACAGAAAAAGAATAATTTTTATTAACTTTCTTGAATGAATTCTGCTAAACACAACAAGCAACTCAGGTTAGTTTTATGAAATCAATGTTTACATGGATCACAGAACGATACGTGCCGTGGAATTGCTTATAATTTAAGCAAATAAGCATTCTAATTTAAGTCGTTAAGATTTGATTAGCATAATGGGTCTATAAAACACCAAATCTGTTTTAAGAGTGGGATCTTACTAAAGAAGTATCGAAATACCCGAATTTGTAGAATCATATTCAGACCCTTTTAAGGTCATTTTTGGAAGTTTTCCGTTGCATTTGGTTTTTAAGGGGGTTTGGTTGGTTGGGGTGGCTTAGGTTGGTTTAGTGGGTTTGGGTGAGAAGGACCTTTTTAGTCTATCTTTTATTCAGCTCCCAAACGTAACTTGTCCAAAGTGTCGTTTGATGGATGAGCTATCGAACATCCCGCAACAAAGCCACAAGAAGAGTCTTTTGGTGAATGTTTAGTGACTCTAACGTGGTCGATTTTCTTTTTGCTTATAAAAGTCGGCTAGAATATCCCTAGAGAATGACCAACAACTCTTCAAGTTCTGTAAGAACGGCTGAGTACTTTTTTTTCTTAGTGTAGTTTCTCTTTTTTGGTGCATTTAATTTCCGAACTCTATAAAATATATTATAAATGTGGTATTATATCTGGGAGAGTGGAATTTTATAGCCCCGACGTTTGGATGTAGCGCACTCTTTTTTCAGGGGGTCTTATAGAACGTACACGTACAGTATATGTATATATAGAACGTTGGGATACTATTGGTCGTTTCGTGCAAAGTATAACCCTTAAAGTCCTCCTCTCCCCCTTTGGTACACACTCGCACACTATACACAGACACACATAAGCATGCACATATAACTTTTTGGGTGTGTACCCCGAAAACCCTGTCTTATACTGTAAGGTAGATGTGGGGTAAAAAGGGGCGCGCGATGGTAATGAAATGGACAATAGACCAAAAGCTGATATTCCATTATATATTGCTAGTCGCAGGACATAAAGGGGGAACAGGGAAAAGGAAGCAGAAAAAAGGGGGAAGAACTTTGGGATCGATTGTGTGCAATAGCGATAGAATAAGGGGAAATTGGACGTGTTAGATCGTTAGATGGACACGCTTTTACCCCCCTTTTGGGGCTCTTTTTACCTTGCAACCAGGGTATTCCACACTTAAAGCAGCTGCTATTGGTCCAGAAACCTTTCGTTATATGCAAATGAGGGACATTACCGATCCCGAATAGAGTGCGATAGGTGGTTTTCAGGGGGTTTGATCCACATTACCCACGTTGGGAAAGAGTTTAGTCGGTTTGGTCATACGTAAAAAGACGGTTCGACTGCCTGCAGACACCAAAATGAAACATGGAAGCGATACCGACCGATAGTGACAAACACAGTATATAGCTTATCCTATTTAGTGTGGTGGTAATCTTATCTAGGTATTGCCAAGCAAGGAAGCGTTAGCCAACCGGCCTTAGATTAGGAGAATTTCGTTTGCGCAATCCTTACAGTCAGAATTAAACCAAGGCTGTTCGTTTGGAAGCGTTTTTAAGGGGAAGTTAAAGAAGCCTTGATCTCCAGTAAGAACGATGTTGAGTTAAAGCCTTGTAGATGAAATAGTTCCGGCTAATAGTTGAAGCTATAGTAGAAAGTAGAGGGGTCATCGCGTCTTGTCCAATTTCACTGACGATACCAAAAGTACAGTGTGGGCTTTTTTCCTTATTTTTTCGGGGTCTAAAATAAAGGGAATTTGAAGGGGAACAAGAAGAGAGAGGCTGGATTCAGTGCCGCCACGTGCCGACAATCTCATCCGTCTTCTTGTCTTGGCTTCTTCCTCGATTTTTCCCTTTTTTCGTATCATGAATGTCTGTAGCCAAACTGGCTTGTTTAATTCTTAGTTCTCCTGAGCCTTATAGCTCTAATACGTAAAAGCTAAAGAGGCAGAATCGAGAGAGCGCGCGTATATACCATAAGGGCTTTTCCTTTTTCTCCGTGACAGCTTCTCGGGTTTGGTGGATCGATTGCAGGAAAACGCTGAACTCAGTTGATGTAAGGCTTGAAGCTTATGCCAGACGTGTTGTGAAAAACAGGGGATAACCCTTTAGCGTATTGGAAACGTTCGACGTCGCGCCATTGGGCGGCGAGTCAGGCGCCGCCTCCTTCCTTCCGCCTTGTTTTTCCTTCGATTTGCCTTGGACGATAAGACAGGCACAAAAAGTTAAAAGATCCGTTCGTTTTCAGATAGCAAGGGGTCGCAGTTGGACTATGAACCGTAGTATACCCAGCTAAAGCAAGACCGGTCAACACACCCAATAGCGAGGGACTCTAAAACGTTCGATTTTTTGGGGGTGACTTGAACGGTGAAGCGACAGTTAGTCGGTGCCGCGCTGAGTGCGAGAAAGGACGTGTGTCAAACGCGTGGGTATGAAAGCTTAGAGCGAGTGCAGTGTGTAGTTTTTGAAACCCAGTGATACGAAATAAAAAACCAAGATACAATATTACAACAAAAGCTCCCCTCACCCCAAGTGTTGTGTGCGTGTTTTTTTGGAACCCAAAAGTCATATTAGGCGTGGAAAAATTGTTATAACAATATCGTCCCCCTTCTCCAAACAAAAAAAAACTTGGGGAATTTTCCACTGTTCAGAGTTTACGGTGGCTTCATTTCTCTATTGATATATGAGAAAAGGAAAGGCTTTCCTTCTATCAAATAAACATGATACGGATTACCTGCTAAGTTCCTGTGCGTTAATTAAGTGTTGTTGACAAAAACTCGTTTCCAGTCGAGTGAAAAAATTCTTGAAATTGTTAGCAAAACAGCACCGCAAACTGCCATGGCAGTTTGCTTATCAGGTTCCACATGTGGGCCTACTTCCGGTAAAACGATTTTCAGAATCTTTAATGTTGCAAGAGATAACAACACTTTACATATTATTTCCTTATGGGCTAAAGTTCTCTTTAATGCCTGTGTATATCTCCTTCTCTTGTTTTGAGAAGATTTAAAGGGTTGTGCAAAGGATTTCCGGTTTGGGTTTTCCTTTTATTTTATTTTTTGTTAAAGAAAACCGCAGTTCGATAAAGTTCGATAAAAACGGATTTAAAATGTATGGAAATTTTCTGACGCTTTTTTGTGGTTATTTTTTTCGTGTAGGTGTCAAAGCGGGCGGTCCCAGCCGCGGGATGAAGGAAGGGCCCGAATCTGAAGGCGCGCTCCGGCGGGCGACTCCCATCAATCCTTCCGCTGGCGGTTCGGAAAAGAGCCTGAGCGCGGCCACAACCGGGTTAGGTGGGGTCGGCGCGGGGTCCGGCTCGCAGAACTCGCCTACGACCATCACGGCCCACGTCCAGAGCACGGGCTCCCATGGCCAGTACTCACCGGCCGCGATGTTCGCCTCGCAGCACCACCAAGCGGTGGCCGCAGGTTTGTTCGGTGCCAGCATGGGCCTGGGGCCCGCTGGCTTACCTTTGCCCGCGCTGATGGCGAGTCTCCAAGCCGCAGCAGCGGGCGTGTTACCACTGTCTTTACGTCCCAACTCGAATCTTTCTTCCTTACTATCCGGGCACGGGGGCCAGAACTTAAGCTACCCGTTCCCCATGTCACAACAAGAGGCGCTTCTAACGTGGTCCAAATTAGCACAGTCCAGTGCCGCCCATGCTCGGAACATGGCGTCTTCGCCGGTCACGGCCGGGAATTTGAATCTAAACAACCTCGCTCAACTTCATCATCATGCATCGCAGCACTCGCCCAGCTCCAAGGCCTTTTTAGACCTGCCCGGACCCTTGGGGACGCAGAAAGATGAAAAGGAGCGTAGTATTAATCGATCAGACGGCGTCGGCGGAGGCAAGCCGGTGACGACTCGCGTCCGGAAGTCCAATAAAGCCAGCATCGGCAACCGTAAAGAGGGTGGTAGTATCGAACGCGAGAAAATGGACCTGGTAGTGGAGGGTAAGGGCCCTCAAGAACGGAGGAGCAGCAGCGGAGTCTTGGAACTCATCACCCACGAAGCCCCGTCGCCTACGGATACGGCGTCCCCACCGTCCAATGGGAGTAGCTGTGGTAAGTCGGCCGAATCGTCCGGTCGCAAGACGCGGGCAGGGGGAGACCCGTCCAGGGACAAAGTCTTTTCCTGTTCGATTTGCCACCGGACGTTCGGCTACAAGCACGTCTTGCAAAATCACGAGCGGACACACACAGGCGAAAAACCCTTCGAGTGCAAGCAGTGCGGGAAGCGGTTCACCCGCGACCACCACCTTAAAACCCACATGCGCCTGCACACCGGGGAAAAGCCGTACAACTGTACCCACTGCGACCGCCAGTTCGTCCAAGTGGCCAACCTAAGACGGCACCTCCGAGTCCATACCGGCGAGCGTCCTTACGCTTGCGAGTTGTGCACCTCGAGGTTCTCCGACTCGAACCAGCTCAAAGCCCACATGCTCATTCATAAAGGGGAAAAACCCTTCGGTTGCGAACGGTGCTCCGGCCGATTCCGGCGACGACACCACCTCATGCACCACAAATGCCCCAAAGACGATTGCGACACCCTGTCGACGAACTCGTCAACCACCCTCGGCCGCCGTAAGCGGAACAACGTGACGCTCTTGTCCAGCGAGAAAACGACCGACCTTATGGACGCGGACGACGAGCCGCCGCAAACGCCCTCCAGCTACAGTCTCGAGGACGAGCTCATGGACCTGCACGACGAGGACCTCGAAGAAAGCGAGGAATTCCAACGCTACGGCGTCCGCTCCAGTCGGAACTCCCGGACCACCACCGGCGAATACGGTACCACCCCTTCCTTGGTCGTTTCGTCGCTCGATATGACTCCCCAACGTCCCACCGAAGCCACTTCCGTGCGTCTCTTAGCGGAGATTCACACCCAACAGCAGCAGAAACGGGGCCGTAAACCGCGCGAAACGAGAAGAGTCATCCGCATTCCAGGCCATCCTTCCAGTACCGTAGTAACTCCACCCGACCACCACCATCATCACCTCGGGTCCTTTCCACTCTCGTCTCACACGGAGCAGACCGAACCCGAGGATTTGTCAACGATGACGCGACCCTGCTTACCACGCAATCTGGGTTCTTTGGGGATGAAACCTCCCTTAAGTGTTCGGAGTAGACAAACTGACGATGAAGACGGTGATTCGGATGACGCATAGAACTTTTTTTGAAAAAAAATTTCTTTTAAAAGTCAATCCACTGCGTCCAGGGATCTTGTATACGGGTAAAACAGACAAACGAAAGTATTCAAACAAGACAGGGAAACTCAGAAACTCCGGTTTGGTTCGAAAATTACCACATAATTTTCACTAACTATCCTCCTCATATGTTCCGAACGTTGAAGAAAGGTGAAAGACGAAGACATAACATAACGAGGCTTATATACCGGTGCTTTACGGAAGGATATAAGCTACACGAATAGAAAAGAACTCTGTTTCTTATTCTATTACACCCCCAGTGGTCCTTTTCAGGGATTTTGTAGGAAGTTTGTGGCGAGCAGATTTTTTTCCTTAATAAGAGCACGGTATTTTTGAAATTCAATTGTGGTCACTGTCCAAAAGTCCTAAGCGAACGGGTAAAAATTGTAGCATTCTCGTCACAAGGCGCAGGTATGTGTCATCAGGACTTTTTTGTTGGTGTGTGCTGTGAAAACTAACTCCCGTTTGAATGTTCCGCCGTTGAACATTTTTCATCGTTGGCCAATAATGAAACATTGGGTGCGAAACACGACTGGAATCCGGTGCTGGTGAATTTCAGTGTTGGCTCGCCTCTCCTAAAATGCCATGTTTTCCTACTAGCTTTCCTGTGACGGCAACAATGAAAAAAGACGGCAAAAATGTTTTTTTCGGAGGAAACGAACGAAAACTTGCTCATAAACGTAGTGTGGCACTTTGGGGACATGCTTTTCTGCCTTACAACACATCATCTAACGACACAGGGCGAACTCTCTTTGTTTTAAAAAGAAGAAGAAGGGACCAAAAATCAAGGAAAAACTTGATATTGTTGGCGAATATGTATGGTGGAAGGAAGAAAATGGGACGCAAAGAAGACGACGATGCGAAAAACCTTTGAGAGTGGGGGGGCGCCTTTTAAGTTTCTTACTTAACCGTCTCGTCTGAAGCTCAGTCTCAGCCAAAAACCTCTCCTCCGGATGACAACCATAAAGTATATCGGGTTCAGTTTTCAAAGTCCAAGGCGCCCCCAAAAGACAGGAAAAACAAAATTCCGACGAGGTTTCGATTTTTGCAACGGTCATCAGGTACCCAAATCTCTCGGGGGGTTGCCACCGCAAGCTTATAGACCTCCTTTTGCAAAACCAAAAACGTTCGACAAGACTCCTTACTCTGTCCCCTCGAAGAGAAGGATTCGGACATTTGGACGTATGTGGAAAACCTTCCGAAATGTATCCCCCTTGACGCTTGAACCTTCTAAAGATGCTTCAACCTTTTGGATGGGAAAAGGGACGCATTACCGTCATCGAAACCGCCTGTATGACCATTTGCAAGTTATGCAACGGTTTCAACTAACTGACCGTGAATGCCATCCCATACTGTACCGTACAGTACGTCAAAGTCCCTTACCATACCATCAAACTATACCGTTCAGTTAAGTACAGTACAGTATGGGTCGGGTTTGGCTCCTTTTATGGCCCACATATCCATCCAACCCATTGTCTGGCCAATACGGTACTGCCAGAAGGTACTCCTGCGAGTCAACAAGGAAAACAACAAAGAAGGACACGGAGATGGACAAGGGTCGTTTTCTTACGTCGGGGAAATTGGAAAATGAAACTGTGGGATGCCTGCAAAAATCTCGCCAACGTTTTTCGTACCCTTGCCCTGAGGATGTTTGTTACGTTATGGCTCCTTGCACTTTTGGGTAAAATCAGACACACACTCACACAGCCTTCCATATTCTAAAGCATGCAGGTAACAAGGACCATGCCCCCCTTCTACCCCCCTCCTCCGCCTCCCCAAACCCACGCATTTCCTATACTTTGAAGGTATCGCCAGTGAAAAAGAGGAAGACAAGTTTCCAGTTTACACCCTGCTGCTCCATTGTCCCTTTTCCACCCAACATGCACACACGGCCACACATACACGCAATATGGCATCATTAATTTCTTCAACCTGACCCAAAGCCCCGAAGAAAACGCGGTTGGGGAAAACGGTTTGACATCTTTTCCAACCATTACACTACACAATATTCAACCTTTCCCGAAAGATCCCTCCAAAATCCCTTCCAAAAAGGAAGTCTGAAGATATTGTCAAAAAAAGTTCCTATATGCCCGTGCTTCCATGTTTGGGTATTCATATCTTCCTTCTCTTTAACTATGAAGACACAAATAAGAAAGACTGAAAGAAGAGAGAATGGGAAACCAAAATTTCCCCCTTTTAATAGTTTCGTTTCCAACCCCCCCCCCCCCCAAAGTTCCTAAAAGCTGCTTCCTTTTGTGAAAAAAATAATGGAATTACGCGAATTCGCCTCTTCCCTCCGAGTTGCGACACATACCCTCTCACCCCACCTCTGCTTGGCAAAAACAGAAGAAATTGGAGAACTGGAAAGAGAAGAGAACAAGTTCTCTTCTTGAATAACTCCAAGTCCCGTGGGGTGGGGGGTAGAGGCGGTGGGTGAAGGCGTGCTCGGACCTTGAGTAATTTGTCATTGTCCACATAGTTCATCAACGTCAGCCCAGTGACACTTTTTCGCTCTTGGCCTCTCTCTTTTCTCTGAAAACGCTCAATGCTTCAATCCACCCTCTGCAAGCCCTCCCAACCCCCCTTTTCTTCATTATTGCCACACACACACATACGCTCACCATCCAAGCCAGCCCCCAGTATGCGAAAAAGAGAGAAAAGATTATAGCAAGTCATTTTCGGTTCCAATGGAAGTCAAAAACCTTGTCGGAGGCAAAAGCGAAAAACGCAACGCAACGCTGCCCCCAGAAAAACATTCAACAATTGCTTCATATAAACCCAGTGACTCTTCAAACTTGCCAGATAGGACCTAATTGCACTGAAGAAAAAAAGAGACCGTTTTGGAAGAAGAAGAAGAAAAATTGGTGGAATGGAAAAGGAAAAATCAATTTGGCGCCATTTCCGGGGAAATTGGATTTGTTTATACCCTCCCTCACCTTTTTCAGTTTCAAGTTCTATTTTTTTCTTATTATTATTGTGGGTTCATTGAAGACAAAAAAGTTCCTTATAAGATTACGTTTTACGGGTATCAGCTAAGAGAAGAAGAAAAGTGTGTTAATTATAGTGTACAACTACCTGCGCCTGCGCGGGAGTGCAAAGCGAGTGAGAGGGACTTGTTAAGGTGAAATAGTTTTCGAGTTTTAAATGTATGTGTAGAGAGAAGGGGAATTATAGTAGAGACCCAATTTGTAGGTTAGAAAAAAAAATCGCGTTGAAATCAACGACGACCAGAGATGAGAGCCACCGGTGATGCATGCGGAAACAGGGTCCTTGTTATTTTAACAAGCTTCGAAACAACCGGTATATCTTATTCTTTGGATTGGCCATGTTTTTCAAATTGTAAATTTGGTGCACTTTTTTATTTTTAACACTTTTTTTTTTTAAAAAAAGTACAAAAATTCCATAGAAATCCCAGTTAGTTGGGGGAGGAGTGAAGATTTTCCGGCAAAACTTTGCACTATCTTTGCAAAAAGAATTTCCTCGGGTTGATTTTTTAAGACAAAAAAGGAAATTTGGTGGCGAATCACAGAGCTCAAGATTTGACCCAGTGAATCAACGATTCTAAACCTTCCGGTGCACAACGCCAAGTTTCGCGCCTTTTTTGGAGAAAAAAATCGCCAACTTGAGTGGCGCTGTGGTGGAGCCAATTATCTTTCTTAAGAAATTCAAACTAACGTTGTTAGGTAAGAAAATATCGGATCATCCTCCCCCACAAATGAGCAGTTTTTCAAATTTTCAAATGATTAAAAAAATTGGGTAAAGATTAAGTTGTTTTTTTGTTTGAAACTCGTGTGTTTTGGAAACAATTTCAGGGAACGTTAGTTTTGCGTTCGTTTTCATTAACTGGAAAAACATTGGATCTTTTTTTGTAAAGTATTTCTGCTTTCACGCGTTAGAGGACTGCCATTTTCCTTATGATTTACAGGGTTTCAAAAAATCACGTCAGGGTTTTCTCGATATATTTATATTTTTTTCTTTTTTAAGTTTTAGTGTTATTTTTGTTTTAGTTCAAAGTCTTATGTTTTGTAAACTCGCATCTTGGCTTACCAGACGCAACGCAAAGGCTTGATAATAAAAGGAAGAATTCTCTTTCTTTAAAAAGAAATTCGTAAAAATTATAAGCTAAGTAGAGGACTTCAATATTTACTCCAGAACTCCCAGTTGACTTGGCAGAGGATATGTTAATTTGCCAGAAGCTTGATTGTGAAAGGTGATAACCTCGGCAAAACTAGGTGTCAATGGGGAGTAAATTCTCGTGACGGAGCCTCATTAATGCCTGCATATGTTTCGTAGGTAAATTTGAGCCTACAAACGAAGGGTCAACTGGCCTGTCATAGGTGTATAATATGCAAATTAGCTCCACGTGCGTTAGAACAGAGGGGTGTAGGAGGAGGGGGGAAAAGTGTAGAAATATCTGGGTTTTGGGGGATTTCTAAAATGCCACCTGTTAATATTTCTAAACACTTGTGAGCCCTATGGATCCATAACCATAATCCCTGGATTTTTTTTCTCATCTTTTCAAGATTTTTTTCTCTTCCCTTTTTTTAACATTTTTAATGCTCTATTATATTGGGGAAAAAATCTTGTTTTGTGTAGGGTTTTTCTTTTTTTACCCTGCCGTGAGGGGGTCAGAAGATAAAAAACAGCCACATTTTGTCATATCAGAAGCAGGCGTTCCTAGCCCCAACAATTTTCCATCCCCTTGATCACACACACACGCTTTCATTTTTTTGTCTTTTTCTTTTTAGAGGGTACCACTACACTTCCTCCCCCTTTAAAAAATCGCTGGAGTTTTTTTTTTGGGTGCGTACCTGAAAGAGCATGTGCTACCGTTTTCTTCTCCTACCCTAATTTTTTCTTTTTTCTTCCTGGTTTCTTTACGGAGTAAAAAAATAGACAACAATAGAGCCACGCGTGGATTAAGTAACATATATCCTCCCATAAGGATCACTTGATATCCTTATCGGGGGAAAAAGAAACCTCGAAAAGAGTAGTTTATTTATTTTTTTCAATGAAGTTTTTTAGGGAAGTATAGCAGAAGGTACTAGAAAGTTGGGAAAACTAGATTCATTTTTCCGGAATTTTGAAACGAAAATAAGTCATTTGGGGGGAATTGGCGAAAACTATTTTCCAACAAATTATTTTAAAGTGAAACGTTAAGCTCATTTCCTATAAAAGTTTGAAAACTCAGGTTCAAGTAGAAAAGACCAAAATTACTCTATTTTCAAAATTATTTAAAAATTAAGCTTGATTTTCTGGACTTTAAGAGCCAAAGTTTTCTAAAAAAAATTACTTCTAATTTTTGAAAAAAATTCTGGAAAGTTTATCAATAACTTAGCTCATTATCCTTAAGATCCTTCAAGATTGAAAATGTACTAGTTTTCCTAAATTTCTCAGAAGCAAAACAAGATTATTTTTCTCATTTATCTAGATTTTTTAAAAGAGTTTTTGGAGAAACTCATTCCGCAGTTATTAGGAAGTCCCACCATGGTAGCAAGATTGGCTTTTTCAAGTAGACAACAATTCAAGTAGTGTTGAAAAGGGAGACGTTTTACCCCGTCTGCTGATGTAAAAACTATTTCAATTTGGGGTGAGGTGGGGGGTTGACATTGTTCACTTTTATGGCTTATGGCTTTAACCCTTCACGGAAATTTTCAGTTCCTTTTTCCAAAGAAGAGGAATGGGGGGGGGGGGGGGTATACCCGTATACACAGATCCCCAAGGGTACATTTTCACCATTTTTTTTTTCAAAGGGTAGTATCGCGATGAAAGAGTTTATGCGCCGGTTTTTGGTCAGCTTCTCAACCTTAACTTAACCTAACCCCCCTTTTTAAAGCAGAAGAAAGGAGCCTGCTATAGTCTTGTTATAAAACGGGGACCCCGAAAGTAAAAAAGTCCAGGATTTTTATGGTTAATGGCTGAAACGTTTAGGATAACGGCAATTGCGTTAGCCACAAATCAGCATAACGTTCAAAGTCTCCAAAGTCGGCCCAAATCGGTATGGGACACTTTCGGTGGGGGTTATCCTTTCCCTTTTTTGCTATTTTTTTTCTTTGGACTTTTTTTGGTCAAGAAAACATTGTCCACCCTTTGAAAAAAAGGGTGTAGTTTACCCCGCCATAGAAGAGCAGCGAAAAGGGATGAGACTAACCCTCTCCCCTTTCTTCTCGCTTCTTTCCTTTTTTTTATCTAGTTTATACAACCCTGAGAAGCAAGTAAGGGAAGAAATGTTGAAAAAAAGGGGGTGAAGTTAAAGGGGAGAGAGAAAGAAAAAAATCAATAGCAAAAGTGACGCAGGTCTAGTTCCATCGAGAAAAAAAATAAATTCAGACAGTTTTTTTTGTTCACTTTGAACCCTTTTTTCCATCGTTAGGGAAGAGCAGCGCACTAGTATATTTTTTTTCACCCCCTGACGCATTATTGATCGTTAAGAATTTGTTTTATAACGCTTCCCCTTTCTTTTTATTTAGTAAAACATATTAGTGCAATGTCTCTTCTTTTTTTGGGTGGGAAGCTATTTTACCTGGGGCCCATAATTGTCTCATAAAATTCGTAACACACCCTCCTACATGTGCACTCTCAATTAATTCATTTGCGTTTTTTTCAGGGGGGGGGGTAAGGGGTAAAGAGGGTGCACATTGCTAGTAAAAAATAGAGGAAAAGTAAATGGAACACAGGTTTTTAAGCTCCTTTTGCTGTCGTTCTCACGAGCCGGGGCCAAATTCCAGTTTTCCCAATAAAGCACGCGATGTCCTGTCCAAAAATTGTCTGCAATGACCATCGGGTGACGCTTTATGGGATATTGTGTGGACTTTTTTTGGTTCTTTGAATCGCGGGTTTGACCTTGTTTTCGGGTTGGGGATGGACAGTTACTCTTTCTGAAATATACAGAGGCGTCCAACAATTGGGCTTTGGCTTTATATGAGCTTGGGTTATAGATTAAGGGAGCAAGAGGGAGCTAGTTAATCAAACAACGAGTCCAAGTCAGTATATTTTTAAGGTTTAATGCAATGGAAAGATCAATCCAGCCGTAAATGCATGGGAAAGTAATCGAGGTATCGAACAGTTTAAAAAAACTCAGAAGTAAAACATTTTAAAACTAAATTAAGTTCAGAACGCGAAGAAATAGGAGAAACATACAAGAAATCCGAAAGTAGGAGCATTTTAACAGAAATTTAGAAATAAGGCAATTCACGTTACAGAAATCCGGTCGGAAAAATGGGACAAATTTTGAGGGACAGGTCAACCTTTTTAACTGAATTTTCAAGCAAATTCAATTCCGAAATTGCAGAATTAACGGTAAATTTCAGAAAATGAAACATTTCAAACAATACCCGGAAAGGAAAGAATGTGAAAAGGTCAGACAGAGCAGAATCTTCCAACAAAATTCGGAAGTTTAAGTATTAGGAAAATCACATTTTGACAGGTTAAGTTGTGTCTGTGGACACATACCAAAAGGTGATAGAAAAGATAATTAGGGGGAAGTTCTCGTCACGCGAATGGTGGTGCGAATTTCCTGCCGGGGTTTTTGCGTAACCAGTATCTTTCCGCCCTAGGGCAAACGGAAACGGCTGGAATTGCTAGTTTGAAGTTTGGAACGCCACAGTAGTCGAATCCCACGCAACACAACGCGTCCCTTGCGGCGTGATGAAGAAATCCTCGGCTTTTTGGCCTCTCGCGCGCCCGCAAGAGTTATGCTCTTCGCTCCAGCACCCGAAAACGTTCGAAAACTCCTTCAAACCTACACAAAAGCAGTCAATTTTCCTGTCTATCCCAGCTCCAAATTCTTATTAAACGCACCTGTTATAACGCAAGTCACTCGAATCATTCAATTAATTTAAATAAATTTTAACCCGTTTTAACACAAATTGTAACGCTTATCCTAACATTTGGAACAGTTAACTTTATTTACAGTACACTCAAACGCTCAAAACATCAAAAAGTCAATAATTGAGCAAAAACAGCATTTAAACCCTATTTTAGATAGTCACTTACGGGTGTCTGGCATAAAGCTCAGGTATGAGACTCAGGTATTATAACTTGTGTGGTTTTTTGTGTTTGCTTAAGCGAGAACGAATGCTTTTACGATGGCGAAAACTGCGAGTTCTGGAGTAAATGTTAGTTGATAGTTTATAAGTTTTACCCTGCAATTGAAGAAAAGAAAGCAAGTACTATACTGCGAATTGGAAAATTGGTACATTTTGGCCAAATAGTTCCAAAGCGTTTTGCAGATACGAAATGAGTTGCGTCTGGTATTCCATAACAGTTATGGCTAACGTTCATTGTACAGTTTAATTTTCCTTAAGTTAGCGAAAGGGGAGTGTCTTACGCGTGGAAGATTTCTTTTTTTACGAATTAGTTTCTTAGCTGTCCAAACTCACGATTCTAGAAATGACTAATGTTCCTATACGCAAAACACTTGGGTCACGTACTTTCTTTTTCGGAACTGTTCATTCGAATTTAAACAATTTCATTCAAATGACTTCGAGTTCATGTCCTTACTATACCTTTTAAGCGTTAAATCAAGAAAGACAACTATTGCGCAAAATTAAAAACTAAAAAAAGCAAGGTCAAGGAAAGAAATAGAGTTATTAAATCTATGAAGGAAATTTGAATTAAGAATTAAAAGGAAAAGTCAAAATGGAAGGAAGTAAGAAAACTGACCAATTTTCACCAAGTGTTTTTATTCAAAAGTGTATTTAAAAAAACTAAACCGAAAACACCTACCTCTCAAGTGGTTTTAGCTTCACTTTCACTCAAAAAAGCCCATTATGTGTTAAGAGAAGAAAGTATTGGTAAAGGACGGTTCAGTGTGAAGGGGTGAGGCTCCTCCCCCTTTTCTGATTGTTTCTCTGTACGGTATAATGAGACGTAAAAAGAAAATCCCAGGGAACGATTTCCGAATTCTTTTTCATTTTCTTGTGTGAATCATTATTATTATTATACTTGTGTTTAGGGAGACATTGCAGAATGAAAAATCTAATTCTGGGGTTTGTTACAACAATTAGCTGTATACATGATGGTTATGGTTGTGCCGTTTTGTCTCTTGTTTATTTTTGGGTATTTTTTTATTATTATTCCCCCGTTTTATGGATTTTGTGGGTTGTGTGACTTCAAAAGAGACAACATTTCATGGATTGATTTTTTGCCCCCCTCAAATGTAAAATGGAGAAAATAATGTGCGGTTTTTGGGGTGGAAAAAACAAAACGAACCATTTTGTACAGGTTCTGTGCGTAGTTAAGAAAAAAGGCGGGAAAAAAAGAGAAAAAAAATGAAACATGTCCCCAGATGTAAAAAAGGGGCTGTTGTGCTCAATAATCAAAAAACCCTTCACGTTGAATTTTTAATTAGGTATGATTGTTTGTGTTAGTTTTTAGCAGAATTATTTCACCTAGTCTTCTTTCTTCCTCGACAACAAATAACACTGTAAAACTGCCGAAAAATACCCAGTTTTTTGTCACAATTGATTTTTGAAGTAAAAATAGCAGAATTTGTCCCCCTCCGGTCAATTTTGCGAGAATCCCCCATTTTAGTGCAGACGTGAATGGTTGTGGAACTTTTTCAAAACTACCTCATCTCTTGTAAAACCGATTTGGATTTTTGGCGGAGAGAAAAATCACCTCATGGTATACACACACACAACGTACGCAGAAACAACAAGAACTTCAAATGAAAAGCATTATTGTACCTCAATAAACATGAAATAAGCCTTGGCTCTTGGGAATTTTTGACACTTGTAAAGGACAACTGAAATTTTCTTGGAGGGTGTTAAAAAACCCATATTGTTTGTGTTGAAGTGAAAACAGAAAACTAAACTGTACCTTTTTGCAAGGGTTTCAGCGGTTCAAAGAGAAAAACCGATACAAAATCTCTCGGGCACATTGTACATCGTATTTGGTCATTTTAAAAAATATACGCCTCTCTCGTATAAAAAAGTGCATTTTTATGGACTTCATTCCAAATTTAATTAATTTAATTTTTGTTTTTTCGGTAAAACCATTACAACTTTTGACAGGTTCATATACAGTAAACGTTTATTATGATCACGTTTGTCAAGTGACTATTGATTCTGATAAGCGGAGATTCTAATAACCGAAATATGTACGAAAGAAGCAAAGCATCGTCAACTTTTTGACACTTTCCCACACGTTTCCTTTTTCTAGATTCACTGGACCAACTATTGTTTATTTCGTAACGATTTTTCGACAATTTTGTAAGAGATGATTGAGGAATTCCTCATTTAACAGGCACTTCCCTGTGTGGCAAATCTTTTGTTTTTTTAGGCAAAAATATTTTGAGTTTAGATTTTCTGGATTTATTCTACTTATGGAACATTTGGTAAGCGTTCCCAAAGCTCATTTTACATAATCTGTATTTGTACACCATTTACTACAGGTGCAGGACTTTCTATGGCTGTGATTAAGATCACCACACGTCAGTGGAAGGGGCTTGTGCTTCGGCCACGCCCACTGAGCCTAGTAATAGGGTTTGCGGAGTTTCTAACAACCGTTTCAAAATGGCGAGGAAGTGGACAGCTGCGTACGGGGTAATTGCGCGTTCGTCATAGGATAACGTAACATTTAACTGGTTCTGTATGACGCAGTTTTCGTCTAATTAACAGAAACGAAAAGAAGGTTTAAATAACTATAATGGAAATTCAACTAAATACATGTGTTTTTCCTTTTCGTCTACGTTTCTGTTTGTTACCTAGAGTTAATCTGCTGGATCCCACTGCGAGGATCCCACACTGGGGAGGGTTGATAATCGCACTGAACGCGTTAACGCCGTGCATTCCCAAATTGGAAATTCTGAGAAATTAAAATAATAAGCAAATTATAAAAAAGGTTTACAAAATTCAAGCGAATGTTCCACCTCATTCTTGAGCCACAAAATGTTTAGACATTTGGAATAACGAGCAAAAATAGCACGTTAAAAAGGGTACAAAAATGACAAATTACGAATAAACGTAATGTTGCGAAAAATGTGTGACTCACGTAAACGAACCACCCTGGAATTCGTTGAGCTGCAATTTCCCAACTCTTGCCCGAGATGCCAGATCTTTAACCACTTCACTAATTGTCTGAACGCCCTTATCAGCCGCATCTTTTACAATGGGAGTGATTAAACCCGAGTCTGTTGCCACGGCTATCGAGACGTCAATCGTGTCGAGAGGTACGACCTAGAAAAAAAGGTTTACGGGTGTGGAATCATTTTAGTAATTTTTAAACAATTATTTGCAACATCGCTTGAAAGTGTACGGTATTTTTGTTTGTTTTTTACTTGGTCGTTTTGCCATAACACGTTTACATCCGGACATAAACGGAGTGCAGTGGCAACCGCTTTGATGACAAAGTCGTTAACCGAAACAGCTACGCCATCAGATTTGAGCTCTTTGCGTAGTTTCAGGATGCTATCGATGCGACAATCTACACTGCTGTAAGCATGTGGGATACTGGTCTGAAAAAGACAACAAACAGTTTGTTTGGTAACTGAAAACCATGACGCAAAACGCAGAACATCGATTAAAGCTACATGTACTTTTGATTGAGTTAAACGTTTGGCTATGGTCTTCCTCATGTTACTAAGCTCCACATCTGCATAACTTGTCCCTGTTTGGCTAGCTGGAGTGGACTTTTTGGGAGATTTGACAGAATTTAAAAAGGACGCTACGTCAGCTTCTTTAGATTGCTTTGATTCGGCAGGTAAAGGTACTAAGAAAGAATTTTTGATGAAATCTGACGATAATAAAGAGTTTTTGTACCTTGGGCTATTGGTTTCGGGGTGAGATTGTTAGATTTTACATAGTTTAGGACGTCGCCTTTCAGAATGACTCCACGAGGACCCGTGCCAGGTAAATCGGATGCTTTTAGGCCATAAAGCTGTAGTAAAGTACGCACGGCAGGTCCCATTAAACTATTAACAGGGTTTGTTCTGATGTTCTAGACGTATGAGATTTGGGTTTCTTACCTGTGGGAAGATGCAGCGTGTTTTACAGTTGCAGAACTAGGTTCACTGGTTGTCGATTTGCTTGGATTCGACTCAGTTGTAGGTGTAGAGGCTGCATGCTTGTTGACTACTTGCCAATCTTCGCCTGACTCAGCAATGACAGCAATCAGAGTGCCCACTTTGACGTCTTTTGAATCATCAGGAGCCTTTAAGAGGAAAATAGGAGGAATATAAGCTTATTTTCCAAGGAAATGAGTAGCAACATACAAAGATTTTGGCTAAAACGCCTTCTTCTTCATTTTCCAGAGCTATTATAGCTTTATCGGTTTGAATATCGCAGAGAACATCACCAGGATTTAGAGATTCTCCTTCGGCTTTCAACCATTTTACGATGGTGCCTTCAGACATCGTCGGAGATAAGGATGGCATGTGTATCTTTAACGCTAAATATATTACATTAAGTTTCTTACTCAATAATTATAAATAATGACTGAGACACTTACCATTCCTGCAAGCTGTGCTATGGTAGAAGGAAGTAATATTCACACGAGTAGAGTACAAATTCTTCAACAAAATTCCTTTCGGCAAGTGTATTGACCAGGCCATTTTTAATTAATTACTTCAGCCTAAAAATGTAATTTTAAGCTCGTCTAATTTTTGTATCTTACTAAAACTAGTTACTTTAGGCTAAACGGGAAGCTAAATCTCTTAAACTTAACCTTTGTTGATATATTTACAGCTGTTACCTGTTAGTCCCAGTAGGTCGCAGTAAGTCTGTTAGCCGTACATTCTTGCCTGGAGGCGGGGTTTGTTGAATTGTTACTGGTTTTCTACTAGTAGTGCAGTCTCGTTTGGAGGTGTGACTTTATAGGATATTACAGCGGTTCGCTATCCTAGTGGGATAAGGAAACCGGGCTGCATATTTTTTAAAACCCAGTCCGACCCAGCCACAGCGTTGCCGGTTGCTGCAAAATGAAGCCGGAGGTACAAGGAGGTGGGGATATTCAAAAATGCTTTTAAAGGTTAGGTTAGCGAGGGATTTGCGAGTGGAAGAGTGATTTGAAGTGTAAAGAGTGGACGATTAAAGATGAGCCTTTAAACAGTTCTCAAAGCGTATATTATTTAGTACAATTATCAACCCAGAACCGCAGAACTATGGAACCGCACGCTACAATATGAATAAATGAAACAATTATTTTTGCGACTCGTTTTTAAAACTTTTTTATTCTTTTCCCCGTCGATTACATATAATTCCGAGTTCATGAATGGTTGACATAGCAAGCGAGCCCTTAAAGGACTCTAGTCAGGTCGGGTTTTAGGTGGTAGTTAAGGAACTTTTTTCAAAAAGTCTGTGGGGTTGGAAATCACAGAAGTTTAGTGGAGGTTCTTGGCGATGCCACCGATCAACAAGGTCAAGCCAGCGTCCAAGGAGTTGCGGCCTTCAGCGGAAACTCCGTGAGCGCCCAAAACTTCCAACAAAGTCTCGCCGAAGTTCTATTGAATACAGCTTAATAAAATCTGGAATCTTCGGTTTAGTTTAAATTTAGTTTACCTCGAAGTGTTGGCGGGTGATGGCACGAGGAGCGTGGGAGTGTCCCATGTATTTCAAGTTGCCCAAAAGGGTCAGCTTGTGGTCCAAGTTGCCGATGATGGTGTCCAAACGGTTGATGACCAAGTCGGATTGGATAACGAAGTCAGCATTTCCAGCCAAATCAGCGGCAGCAACGTTGGCGAACTTGGCGAAAGTTTTCTGGTATTCGGGGTGAGCGGCGAACAACTTGACGAAGGTCTCTTGACCAATGGCAGAGCGTTGATCGCGGACTCCAGCCCAGATGGCTTGGATTTCTCCCTTCAAAGCGGGGGTCAAACCGGTGATGGGATCAGCGACTTGGGATTTGTCTCTCAAGTTCTTGGAGACGATGTCGGTCAAAACTTGGAGTCCGCGGGTCCAGGCGTCACGAGCATCAGAGGACAGCTTGACTTCCTCGGAGAGGACATCGACCAAGACGCGGCTGAATTCCTAGACAACATTTTCAACGTTTAGAAGCTCGTAAGACCAATGAATTGAACCAGTTAAGAAGATTGTTAGTTCACGTACTTGGAATTGGATTTGCTTGACCTTGCGGGAAACGTGGGCGGTACCCAAGTTTACCAACTGTTGGAGCAAGAGAGCATCACTGCCCAAAGACTCAACGATGACATTGAGGCCAGCCATGACGGTGTAAGCTTGGGCCAAGAAGTTACCGTTTCCGGCGAGTTCGGCGGCGGGGACATCAGCGAAGGAAGGGAACAACTTTTGGTAGCTGGGGTGGATCGCGAAGAGACGGAGGAAGGTCTTGGGGGCAACATCACCGTCGTTCCTGGCTTGAGCCCAGGTCTGGGAAATCAACTGACGGTCCTTTCCGCTGAGGAGAGAGTTGGAGGCTCCTGCCAAAGCACCGACACCACCAGCTCCGCTGGTCCTGGTGACGACAGTCCTGGTTTCGGTCACGGTGGTAGAGTCACCAGCACCCTGTAAAAATAGCAGTCCCAAATTATTTTTAATTAATTTAGGTAATTTTTAGTTTGAATGTTAAAAGTCGATTAAGAATATGAACTTACGCAGTCACCATGAGCGACGGCTACAGCCACGAGGGCAGACACAAGGATGAAGCGGAACATGTTGAGAGCTTGTATCAGTGTTGAGCTTCTTGCTGAGACACTGCTGAGATGTAGTTTGTGGTCAGTTTATATAGTTGCGAAAGGATCCGTTTTTTTGCCCCGAATACTGATTTTGTCGGTAAAGTTCTACTGCGTTGGATCTGTGTGGTGTCACGTAGGCCCCACCAGAGTCTTCATTATAGAGATGATGTAAACCATTTTAAAGCGGTAATTCAATACTCCTCACACTAAGTCCTTGGCTCACGTGTTATCAGCTAGCGTGGAGTCTTACCCTTTGACAGGCATGATCCTGACCTTCTGGCATTTCAAAGAACTCTCATATATATTTAGATTTGTCGTTATGAAATACTCGCGGTGTACAATTTGTCAAACTACTCCTTATAGTAAGATCTAGAACTTTCCCCGGAACCGGCCTGTTTATCTTGGCCTCTCTGTTTACAGCCGCATCCGGTTACTGTCAGTGGATTGAATCTATAGTCTGGGTCACAAGTGGGTTTTTTGGGATGCTGATACAGCCTAACACTATTCTGGGCTACGTATATATAGACATGCACGAGATCTGTTTACTAATTCTACTCCTTACACATTTATATTACTAAGTAATCATTATTAATTTTTGTATACAAAATTGCAATTGATTCCTAATTTACGCTAAGGTTGAGAACAGGGAATTAGAAGTAATGTTCGAGGAAAGGTGGATTTCTAGAATTGTATTGGGATAAACACAATGGTGAAGTTAAGGGGACCACTAGTACAGGGAACAAAGGGACTACAACATAACGCTCCCGTACCAAAAACGACTACCGGACTTTACTTCTTGACTCTTCTAACCCGACTAACTGACTATAACTTCATTGCCAAAAAGCTTCTCTCCACAATCCGCAAATAAGCTGGGCATGCAATCCCACGTTGTTCCGGTGCTCTATACTAAGTTAGTTGCAGGACTGTGCGGAAAGCAACACCATGTATGTAATTCAGCGGGGTCAGGGATCAACTTAGCTCTGTGCTAAGTTGGCTGCAAAGATTAGCAAAGCGTGGGAAAAGCAAGCATTGCGAAATATAACCGTGACAATATGCATTCAAATTGTTCATTTACATTTCATTAACTCTAATTTTCTGTCGAAATCATTTTATTAGCTCATTCCGAAAGATTACATATACTCAACACTGGAAATTTTCTTCCCCGTTCAAAGGTCATCGTTAGCCTGCTGGAACTTTGGCTCTTGTATTCTCCTCCAGGTGGTGCGTAGGGAGTTTGATTGTTGTGTCGTCGTGTCGTTTTGTGTATCCGGCGCTCGTGCACGGGCTTCTCTTTCTTGTTTTGGAAAGCATTTTTTGCCATTTTAAAGGTATTTCTTGTTCCTAAAAATGTCATTATGTTAATTTTTAGCACTTTTGCAGATGCCTAATATTAAGCTGCAAAGCTCTGATGGCGAGATCTTTGAAGTTGATGTGGAAATTGCCAAGTGCTCAGTTACCATCAAAACTATGCTTGAAGATCTAGGTAATTTCTCTTAGCTAAAGCTGCTTCTTAAGGAAAGTTCGACCAATGTTGTTTACTAGGCATGGATGAGGAAGAAGAAGAAGTCGTTCCTTTACCGAATGTCAACTCGGCTATTTTAAGGAAAGTCATTCAATGGGCCACATACCATAAGGACGATCCTCCCCCGCCAGAAGATGATGAAAATAAAGAGAAACGAACAGATGACATTTCTAGCTGGGATGCAGATTTCCTGAAGGTTGATCAAGGAACACTTTTTGAGCTAATTCTGGTAAGCTAATTCTAATTTTTGATGTCAAAGCTTTAGAATTTCAGAAGTTCCTAATTCTTTCTTTCGTTTTAATAATAAAAATATAGGCAGCAAATTACTTGGATATCAAAGGATTGTTGGATGTCACGTGCAAGACCGTGGCTAATATGATTAAGGGCAAAACACCCGAAGAGATCCGCAAAACTTTTAACATCAAGAATGATTTCACCCCGAGTGAAGAGGAGCAAGTAAGGAAGGAAAATGAGTGGTGCGAAGAGAAGTAGAACAGTAAGAATCTCTTCTGTTATATTGAGCCAAGCGCACGGCTCAGAAACAATTTGTATTGGATTTTGTTTATGTCACCCTTCATTGATTGATCTACCATAAGTTAATCGCTCGTGGTATTCTGGAAATAATTCTGCAGCATTGTTTGGAGTGTCCCATACCTCATTCAGGAGTAAACCCTTTTATTAATGGAAACATTCTGGTTTGGCGTTTTTATTGTAATATAATTAATTATATATAATATTCCCTTAGTTAAACGAGGCTAATTAATCTAGTGTTTCTTTCAAATAACTTGAGATAAATTTGTTTTGAATTTATTCCTTTGATTTTAGTATTTGATTTAATTATTTCCCAATAGTGTAATTTTCTATTCGTAGTATTAAATTCTTTCTACTAATTT
Source organism: Lepidurus arcticus (assembly GCA_003724045.1). Classification (NCBI taxonomy): domain Eukaryota; kingdom Metazoa; phylum Arthropoda; class Branchiopoda; order Notostraca; family Triopsidae; genus Lepidurus; species Lepidurus arcticus. Next base: position 50,038 of record RJJA01000383.1, read on the forward strand.
ATTTATTATAACTCTTATTTTACTTATGTAATTAATTTACTTTCGTATCTTACGTTATTTAATTTACTTAAGACAGAAATTTCTTGCAAAAGATACTGGCTCTCATAAATATGAGTCACTTTACATCAATTGTTCAGCATTGCCATAGCATTGCATAGCACAAGTTCGTTGTCGCAAGGGCAAGCGTGTTCTTGTTCGTGGTTCGCAGTTCAGTCGTTCGCTATTTAGGAGCGGTGTGTCGGCAAGGCCTGTGGGTTGTTCGTGGTGCGTCCTTTTCGGTGTTTGCTGCGTAGCTGTGTAGTTTCTTGGGAATTGGCAGGTAAAGTTTTGCATTTATCACCTTCTGCTTGATGTAATAGTCATATAATTATCTGCGTATTGAAAGGCTTTATTTCCAGCTGCGAAAACGTACTCTTAGAGCATCCTGCGCCAAGTATTTCATTGTCTTGAGTAAGATCCCGTAAATGCGCCACGTCCACGTGGTCGCTTACCATTACCAAAATGGCAAGGTCTCTCATTTTAAACTTTAATCATTGTAATCCATCCACTCCTTTCCAACCTACTGTACTATTATTAGCCTGTTCTGTTCCGTGTTTGTACTTAGTTATGTCTCCTAATTCCAACGATTATCTTGGTTTCATAGTTTAAGTTATATTGGTTTCATTATATAAGAGCCTCAATTCCTTATTAATTCTGAAGGGTTTTAAGCCGGAAATGGATAAATTCTAAGCCGTTATAGATGCATTCTGGTATGCATCTAAATTTATGCACATTTCGTGTTTTTTATCTATTTTTTTGTTTTCAGCTTGAAGTCAAGAAGTCAACTTTAACAAACAACTATGGAAAAAGTCCCCAAGACCGAACCCGAGGACGAAATGGAAGATGAAGAAGAAGAAGAGGGAGCTCCTCGTCGTCCAGGAGCCCAAACTAGCCTAATCCGCAATCCTCAAGTTTTAGCAGCCTTGCAGTCCCGTCTCCAATCGCTGGTCGGACAGCCCTCAGAATACATACAGGTTAAAAATTTTGGCAAATATTCAATTTTTAAAAAGATAAATGCAGCCACATGCATTAGCTTGGCATTCTTATCTTGACCCTCCTTTTTTATTTTTTTCAACAGTCCTTGCCACCTGTAGTCAAGCGGCGAATCAAGGCTTTAAAGAAGATCCAAGCCGACAATACCAAGGTGGAAGCCAAGTTTTTCCAAGAAGTCCATGCCTTGGAATGCAAGTACGCCGAGCTTTATAAACCTCTGTACGAAAAGGTAGAACATCTAGAAGCTTGAATTTCAGTCTTGTAGCTTAACTATTTATATTGATTTCCAGCGGCGCACTATTATTGGAGGCGATTATGAACCGAATGATGACGAATGCGACTTTCCATCAGACGAAGAGGAAGAAGGTCTTAGTGACGATATCAAGGAAAAGGTCAAGTTGGAAGAAGTCAAGAAAGAAGGGTAAGCTTTTGAACGATTCAAATTCCCTTGGCAGGAATTGTTCCCCTTTATTTCAAATAAAATCAATTATTAATTTTATTTTATTTCCTTTTTTAGCGATGATAAGATCAATGGCGTCCCTGATTTCTGGCTGACGACCTTCCGTAACTTGGATCTGGTCTCAGAGATGATCCAGGAGCACGACGAGCCCATTATGAAGCATTTGATGGACGTTAGTTTGGAGCTAAGCAACGAACCCATGGGTTTCAAGATCCTGTTCTTCTTCTCGCCCAACGAGTACTTTGAAAACGCGGTTTTGATCAAGGAGTATCACATGAAGTGCGTTCCGGATGAAGCTGATCCTTTCAGCTTTGAAGGACCCGAGATTGTGCGATGCAAAGGCACCAAGATTGACTGGAAAGCTGGCAAGAACGTGACTGTCAAGACCATCAAGAAAAAGCAAAAGCATAAGTCCAAAGGATCGGTCCGTACCGTCACCAAAACCGTCCAGAACGACTCGTTTTTCAACTTTTTCAGTCCTCCTGAAGGTAAACGTACTAACTAAACCGATAAATCTCGTTCAATTGTTATTAATGTTCAGTTTTCTAACTGAATTGTGTTTTTCTAATTAAAATTGTCTCCTTTTTCGTATTAAAAGAGTTTAATTTATTTATAATAGTTGCTGAGGATGACGCGAATGTGGACGATGAAACCCGCTCTTTGTTGACTGCTGATTTCGAGATTGGGCATTATTTGAGGGAGAGCATCATTCCGCGTGCTGTCTTGTACTTCACTGGTAATTAACTTAACAAATTAAAACAATTAAAGCTAACTAATACCTAAAAGCAGCGAATTCTAACTAAATTTTAATTTTCTTAAAAAAGGTGAGGCATTGGACGAAGAAGATTACGACGAGGAGGAGGAAGGCGAAGATGAGGATGGGGAAGAAGGCGAGGAGGAAGACGCTGATTCGGATTACGATCCTGCTAAAGCTCCGAAGAAGGCAGGAAAAGGTCAGGGTGCAAAGGGTGCAAACCCTGAATGCAGCCAGCAGTAAAAAAACAACAACAAAAAACAGTAAAGAACAACTTCTTTTGGGGAGAGCGAAACATTTTAGCAGGTTACCCGTGCAGTGAAACGTCTTTTTCTTTACTTTGATAAAAGGAAGAAAAGGCGTAATATTTCTGCCTGTCTAATTTCTTTTTTTGTTTCGAAAAACAAAAACAAAATTGCCGTTAACACGAGAAAAATACCCTGTTTTCAACGCTCTTTTTTCCCTTCCAAAGTGGCAAGCACCCAGTTTGCTTGAAATAAAAACCAGCTGTCCTTTCTATAAAGTCTCTGGCTAAATATTTTATAGTCAGGAATACGGATGTATAAGTTCTTTAGTGGGGAAATCTTACAGAAAAATGTGCGGCACTCGATACCATCACCTTTTAGGGAATGCGTCCGTAGTTTGTCCGTTTGTCCTTTTTTAATCTGATTTTGAGTTATCGCGAATTCGCCAAGCTCGACTGGCGTACCGAAGCCAAATTAGGAACAGATCCCTGCCCATCTGAATCCAGCTTAGAACAGGCACCATTTTGGTACCTAGTCAAAGAATTTGTTTAATCAATTATGAACTTCGGTTATAATTTGAGTTATTTTTGTCGCGAAAAGGATCTTATTTACCGTCGATTTCAGTCCAACGAATTGCAACTTCTTCTACAGGAATCGACAACTTCTCAGCAATGAACAGGAGTTCCACATCGAATGCCCTAAAATGCAGATTAATATATTACAATTAAGTTATTAATTAATTTGGAAGAAGTTGGTTTATCAGCGAATTTTACCAGCGTTCGATGTGGAGACTTGGGAAGCACAAACGAACTGCTTGACGCGAAAATAGTTTGAATCCGCATTGAGTGTCGCGTATAGAACGTACAGCAAAGAACCAAACTAAGGAATGGAAACCATGCATAAGAAAAGTTCGGAAGTAAGAGCGTGTAGCTATGGAGTCTTCCTCCAAATGAGCTCGAGATCCACAAACGATTGCCGGAACGATGCCACCGTCTTCTTGACCTTGAAGATTATATTTTAATGGATACTTTCCCGTACGTTAGCTTTCTTTTACCTTCGATTTTTTCGACTAATTTACTTTCCAACTTTTCCAAATCTTCAAATTTGGAAGCTCCGTCAGCGTCCGCAAAGAGTAGGCGTCTTCCTCTGGCTCTGAGCATTCCCTAGAAATAATCATCACAGTATTTTAAAGAACGAAAGGCGAAAGAGAACTTACTAAGCGTACTGCACCACCTTTGCCTCTATTTTTAGCCAAGGTAAGAACGCGGACTTTTTCAGATCCAAATTTCTCAGAATAACTCATCGCTACTTTGGTGGTATCATCCGTACTCCCATCGTCGACGATTATTACTTCATAGGACCGCTTAGGATTTGCTTCACAGCGTTTTTCTAGGAATGCCAGACATTCATCCAGCATTATAGGTACTGGAAGTAACAATCTTAAGATTTGTAGTACAGAAATAAGGATTAACGTGTGATTTTTACGTCTGGTTTCTTCATTGTAAGCTGGAACTACTACTGAGAGTTCTACAGAAGCGTGATCGAAAAGTGACGGGAACTCGCATTTTTCGCCTGTTTCTGGATCCATAAAGAAGTTTTCTGATTTAAAGACAATGGTTCTGGCCAGGGGAGTTGTGCTAAGACACAATGCGACCCACATCTGCAATGAAATAAAACTTATTTAATTCAATATCCCTATTTTCGCTTAAAAAATACCAAACTGAATGTTAGTTTACCAGGACTAGGAAGGTGACTATTCCACACGCGATATATAGCAGTAAATCCATAGCTGAATTGTGCAGGATTTTTTTAATTTTTTTTTTTACGTCGAATTGAATGTTGAATGAATACGTTGAATGTCGAGGATAGGCAGTAAACGGTTTAAGTTTAATACTTCCGCAGTGATCGTAAAAGAGAGAGCACCTTCGTTTACTCAACGTAGGCTCCGTTTCACTAACAAGTCATATGAATGGCACGTGCATTTTCCCCAAACGTTGAATATTTGTATTTGCGCAAAATCAGTCGTGAAACAACGTACCCAGCTTCAAACAGAAGAAAAATATTCGATTTATGACGTCACAGGACAGCGCATCAAGGCACGCTATATCCATGGCAACCGCGAAAAGGTTTTTTTATTAACTGGGAAATTCCCATGGGACCAGTGCTTTGGATTTTTCCCGTCGGATCTTAGATCCTTACCGATCATTCGCATTTTTTGCCGATCCGATCCTGCAAATCTTCGGAAAATTTAGATCCAGATCGGAAAAATCTCGATCCGATCAAAAAGATCCAATCCTTAAAAAAAAAAAAATCATACCTATGTAACTATAACGCTAAAATACCTGAACTAAATTGTAAAGTTTGCTATTTGAAGTGTATACTGAAAAAAGTAAAAATAGTGACCAACTAGGAATTTTACTCTTGCAATAAGCTCCATACGTGAAACGGCTATATATACCCAAATCACTTACCAAAACTTAATTAAATAAAGCCTGTATTAAACTGTGCTTTTTTATTAAACATAGTATTTCCGCTTTGCTTGCACGGGATAATTTCAAGCCA
>RJJA01000384.1:0-55039 GCA_003724045.1 Lepidurus arcticus
CAGTGGAAACGCGTGCTGGATCCCCACGTGTTACGGTTAACACCACACCAGGGTTAGGTTAGCAGTGGAAACACACCCTGAGTCTCCTATCGGAATTTTGTAGAAGGAAATTCCATTTCTGCAGGTCTTTTCGAAATCAGTGTCAAGAACTTGGCTTGCATTATGCCAGAAGAAGCATATACAAAATTTCGGGTTCTCTTCATGACTGCGGTGTATCGATTGTCTCTTTTTTTTTTATTTTTTGTTTTTTTGTTTTTGTTTACGGAATTCCCTCATCAGTAAACCCTCTAAGCGTAATTTCGTATATAACGCATAAATAGGCAACACGATTATTTCGTGGAGTGTTATTACTGCCAAAAACAGCGTGGTTTCCTTTGACGCCGTGCCAATGACACAGAAAAGCTTCTTGCAAGCATTTTTTCTGGTGATTGGTGATCATTCTAGTGTTAGAAAGCTGTGTGGAACGCTTTCTCCGGCATCCCCTGCCAGAACTTTGACACCGTTTCAACTAAAGGCATTATGGCGTATGTTCATATCTGGAGTGTGGTTGACCTTTAGACATTTCCCCTTGGTTTTTCTGTTTTGTTTCCTTTCTTTCTTTTCTCTCAGCGAAAAAGAAGCTGTAGTAAAAGAAAGTAGAAAATCTTTCGCCTGTTTTGTATAGGAAGCAAATTCCAGGCGAGGAAAATTGGCTCTAAAAGAGGCATGCCTCTATTAACTTATATAATCATATTAGAAAATATGGTTCACGATGCAGCTAAAAAAGAAAAGGGTTCTAAGAAAGGGTTTTTCTATTCTGGGTCGCAGATGTTACCGTGGCCTATGTACGTGGATTACCGCAATTAACCATCCCACTGCCTTCAAGGCGAGAAAGATGCCTTTTTACGCTACGACCAGTGTCCCAATCCGTTGGGGATTTGTTAACCAGCATCCAACAAGAAGATAGAGGCGTGGATCGAGTTGTCGTCCGTACTATAGGTAATTGTCTTTTTTTACTGTTTTAAATATATATTTGGGGAAAAGTGTCGTATCCTTCTTTTTCTTCTTTTAGGGCATTTTTTTCTCTTCTTTGTTTACTATTTTAAATAGATATTTCGAAAAAAAAATTAGTATTGTAAGCTTTTTCTTCTTTTAAGGTATTTTTTTGTGTTACGTTAAAATCTTTTTCTGGTAGATGGCAAACGAGTAGCTGCAGCAAATACTATCGAATCCCTAATGGAGGACGACTTCGACTTATTAATTAACGACGTCGTCTACCGAGTAAAAACACCCCAACGTGAGCGACTTTCCCGGGTAAAGTTTTTCATTTTGTTCATTCGTTTTTGGCTCCTGAAAGGTCATTTTGTTTCTTAGGACCGTGTTCTCTGGTCTGGTTCTGTTTTTTATGAAATAGCTTGTTATTCCTTATTCTTACAGGAAGAAATGGAACGACTAACTGACGTGCAAAACCTAGTTGCCCAATTGTACGAAGCACTAAACGTTGGCGAACACCAGATGAAAAAAGAGCGAGAGTTGTTCCAGCAATTAGAGAAATTACAATTGGAGTTAGAGCCCTTTGAAAAGGTATTTAGGTCTAACATTTTTTAGTTTTATGATCTTGGGTTTGGAAAAGGAAAATAATTCTTCTAAAGACAAAAACTGTATTTTTAATTTTTTTTTTGCAGAAAAGAGTGGAATTGGCTGGCAAGTCAGAAAGGAGAACGGCCGTTTTAACGTGGGCAGGTTTAGGTCTAATGGCGTTTCAGTTCGGAGCCTTGGCTCGATTAACATGGTGGGAATATTCATGGGACATTATGGAACCCGTCACGTACTTCGTCACGTACGGTACTTCAGTAGCTGCTTTTGCTTATTACGTTCTTACGAAACAGGTAAAGAATAAGATAAGAAGAAGAAAATCTTAAAAGACTTGGACAGCTTTACTTAATGGGAAATTTGTTACATCCAATTTTCTTGTGTTTTTCTTGAAATTTTCAGGATTATATCCTTCCGGAGGTGAGAGATCGCGAGTTTCTGTTGGCGTTTCACAAGAACGCTCGCAAAGCAGGATTTGACGTGGTCAAATATAACGAGCTGAAAGACGGGATCCTGAAAATCGAAGACGATTTGAAAAGGCTAAGAGATCCTCTCCAGTTGCACTTACCTCACCCTTTTCCACGAAAAATTCATCCCCTAGAGGCTAATCCGTCAATGCAACACCCTTTGTGGAACCAGTTAAGGAGCTTTTTAAGACCCAAACCGAATTAATGGCAAAAACCGTTTTTTTCAACTTTTTTATATAAAACAGTTAAAAGTGAACAAAGCTTTCGTCTATAGAGCTTGTCGTGTAGAAAAGTTCAGCACTAAAAGCCTCAAAGTTAAAAAATGTTTGGCACTAATAACGATTTTTAACTGCAGCATCGTAAAGGAAATAATATTTGGTTCTTTTTCCTTGTGCTGAATTCATTCCACAACCTTTTTCTGGAGGTTGTGAAATGCATTGCATGCTTTTATTTCTTATTTTTCTTGAATTGCATATTGAACATCACAGTGGAGCGAAAATGCATGTGTTTTGTGGCTGTTAGAATGGATCTGTGATATGCTCCATAGCCAAAACAGACGAACGCACTCTTTCTCCCTTTTCATGGCAAAATTCACTGTTAAAACTCGTCCTTGTTAACTTATTTAAATGTACGTAGTATGTTTACACCGTTTTACGCTTTCCCGGTATTTAGTTTATTTTCTTCGTCTCACATAATCTTTGGTTTTGGTTCACTTTGTTATTCTGCTTTTGACATTATTACACGGAACATTATTCTTTGTAACATCCTGTCAAATGCCAAAAGTTATTACAACAAATTTCAAGGTTAGTGAATTCGCTCTTGCATTTTTTGAAGAGTTCTTGAATTGATCCGCCAAATATCCCTCACGAAATTTAAGAATCACCTTGGTGAAAGGATAAAACAAACTTCGCCAATTTAACCTTCTTACCAAGAGTATAGTGCCACTCGTATTGGACGTGACATAAAGGGCTCGAATTCAAATAAAGGTTTTGAACCAAGTCCGATAAAAAAGAATACCAGAAAAGGAAAAGGTACGCGCTTTACTTTCCGTATGTTTTTTTTATCAATACAATGTACATGGAATAATGAACATGAAATAAATTATAGGAAATATTACATATGAGTATTTTACATCCTCCGGAATTCCTTTTTTGCTTATTTGTTGTATCCGAACGTTCCCGTAAAATTTTTGTTTAAAAAATTATACTTTTATTGTACGATTTGTAATTCTTGAAATAAAAGCGAAAATTTCGGAATTTTTTTGCGTGATTTTTCGTAAAATCCGTGAAAAGGGGTGTGGCCTCCACCAAAATAACGAATCCTATTGGTGGATTGGCCAAAAAATGGGGCGTGGTCTCTTTTCGAGCCAGGAAAGCTTTTTCAGGGCTTTTCTCCATAAGGAATAATGTTAAATGAAGGGGGTCCCCCTTGAAAAATCGTAAAAAATTGAAAGCCTCGCCCCTTCCCCTGTTCCCAACTTCCCTGCTCGCTTTCCTATCCCCAATATTCGAGCTCGTAATGCCGAAGCATCACAATTTCGAATACAGGAATAGAAACTTGCCGGGAAGGCATAAGTACAGAGAAATGAGAGAAATGGAGCCGTTTAATATTTCGTTTTTTATTACGAAATAAAGTGCTTCGACCGGGTATTGAAACCACGACCTCGAGCACACCAAGCTTGCGCCTTATCCACTTGGCCATACGCTTACATTAAAATTGTGTTGAAACTTCTATAAATACAACATGTGAACAAAGCTGGTGTGAGGTGTACATCATGTGTGGTAGCATACATCTTTTGCCCGCCTTGCACACCGACCTCTTTTACTTTCGTCGTACTGAAAACCAAGTAACGCTCTCGTAATGAATACAAAACATATCGCACCACAAGCACCAAATCACAAAAACTTGTTTGCAAGAAGATGACATGTATTTTCTTAGCGTAAAATTGCACTTCGCCTGTTTCGATGAAATGTGAACCTGTGGACCGTGAATACTGTCGCCTTTTACTACAATTAATTGGAAAAACATGGATTACATTATTGGATTACATTATTTAATATTAAACAACTTCTTCTTTGGCGCAAATGGCAATGTATTGCAAACAAACTATCCGATTACATACAAGAGTAACACATACTTGTGGTGAACTGCACCATCTTTTGAAGGATTTGAGGCTATGTCATTTAAAAAAGATCCTAACCTATATACCCTTACTTAGCTTAGGTAATCAGTAAAACGCATCAGATTCAAATTGCAAAACCAATCCAAAAAAGAGGGGGAAATAAACACGGATAGCAGAGCTATTGCGACCACAACTAAGTACTTCACTTCATAAAATTTTGTCGATAAACCTAGGACAATTCCAACGTAAAAAAAAACTAATAAAATCTAGTTTTAGCTATTCTTTTTCTCTCGTAAGTCCTCTCTTGCTTAACGTAGTTTGCATTGATAGGTCAGGTCCCATAACCTGTAGGAGTGAGAAAATTCTTTCGGGCTCAAAAACAACTCCTTCTTTCCTGACTACTGCTATTGCATTGCTAGGATTTCAGAACTTCTCGTAAACCCGCTTCTATGACGCTTCTTCCTCGTTAAGTTTTTCAATTTCCAAATAAGGCTCGTATATCTGCCAAGGCGCGACTAATTTGCTGAGCAAAACGGTTGGAATCCTTAAAACAGAACAAAACATTGTTTTAAAAAAGAAACGTACGCAAAGAAAATTATGCAAGATTCAAGAATTACCGTGTCCGCTGATGATTTCTTGGACGAAATATGGAAGAAAAGGGTATCTTCTCCGGCAATAATGTACGACACCCCATAGCCATCGTCCGCAACGGGCCCGAAACCACCTCCAGCCGATATGACATCCGGATGCTTTACCAAATCCAACTTGGATGTTTGACCATGCGGCGTTTGTGACGTCGATAGCCTCCAGGGTTCGCTTAAAACCTCTTTCAAGAACGGAGAGTCCACTTCTAAGTATTTCGACACCACGTACAGACAAAACAGGTGACGATCGATTCCCTTGCCACACATCGCGTCCTGGTACCCTCGTTGATGGTACGCACAAGCAGTACGCAACAATTCCACACATTTCTCAGGCTACGAATATGTAAATCTCTTGAAAATTATGATTTTTTTAAAAATATTATTTACTGGAGTCGAGTTGTCTTCCATGGCTTTGACCCATGCGCAGCTCTCAATGGTGCAAGGACGCACAGTTTCAGTACGACCTTCACGGAAGAGACGGGTCATTGACGCTTCGTACGTCAGTCGGAAACGTCCAGCATCCTATTGAATCAAAATATGAATTATGCCTTCTAATTAAATTTTCATCTTCAGAAATTATACTCGGTAATAAGCGAGCTGCAGGGCCATTTGCACGTAGGCATCAGGTGAGACACGGCATTTTTTCATGAAGCCCTTGCCATAGCCCGAGTACACGAGCAAATGCAAATCCACGTCTTGCAGCAAAGCGTACGCCACTTGATATGCACTTTCAATGCGTTCGATGGTCTGAGGAGCCAAGTCCCAACGTAGTCGGACGGGCGCAGGTGGCTCCATCTTGGGCTTGCCTCGACAATGGCCATCCTCGCGATATCTATTCATCCCCAACCCCCGGCAAAAAGTTACATTTAAGTAAACAAAAACAAATTGGAATAAAGATAAGTTGAAAATGAATGTTGCTAGACTACAAAGAGTCCAAAGACCATGCGAAGCTTAAGAGCCCAGATGCAAAGCAACACGAAAAGAAATGAATCGAGAACCACAATACCCCCAAGTAAAACCACTTCAAATTAGACGTTCCCAAAATAAACGGGAAAGCATGTCAGACCGTACCCAAAATTCAGGAGATCTTCACCTAGGCAGTACTCCCATAAGTGGCCCATAATTGGGGCGTCGGCCCTGTCACCAAACATCCAAGAAAGGAGTGAAAAAAATAAAAGAAAAAAAGAGAACACAAAGGAAAATTGAAAAACGCAACGAAGAGTGAAAAAAAGCTGGTTTTGTTTTTTTAAAGACACATTGGCTAGCTGAAAAAAAACCATTACTTAAAATGGTCGTGTTTGCTAATAAATAATGCGAGTGCAGTGCGTAAAAGAACGAGGGAAGTGTGAATATGAGAAAACGTCATTGGAAGGAAAACGCTACCCGTTGCCGAGCAGATCGTTGCCTAGCGCTCCTTCCCAAAAATGCGACATAATGGCAGCATCAGCCCTAAAAATTAAGGTTAAAGCCACGGAAATTTACAAAAAATCAAATTTTTTTCGGTAAGAAAGTTGACATGTGGTCCGATATACGCTGCGGATTAAGCTGCAAAGGCTTTTTTTAATACCAACGCAATATTTTCAGGGTTGAACTTACCAGGAGTGCTCTGCATTAAACCCAACCTGAAACATACAAAACAAGTTTATTAAAAGTGCACAATATTAACAAAAAAAGACTTACTCTTCCATTAGCAGCAACCACTAATGTGAACGACTTGTCAAACCAGCGATCGTAACCCTTACCATGCAATAGAGATCGGCCAAAATGATCTAACTTGGACGGATCGTTCTACGCATCCCCGAAGAAAACTTTATGAATATAGTTAAGAATTACGTAAGTATGCTTACGGGATCATAGTCAAACTCTTCATCATCTAAAACCAGTACAAAAGCTGAAGTCTCGATTATAGTCAAACTGGTTCGGTTCAGGCCCTTATTGAAGTGATTTTGTCTGGTTTCGGCCCAAAACGTTCTTTCGCCAGCCGTCAAAGCTGCCAAGCGTTCTTCTCCTTGATCAGGTTCCGATTTGTCGTCCAAAATGCGTTGAAATTGACTAAGGATTCCAACATGAGTACTCAAAAACTAAAAAAAATTACGAACTTATTTTAAAAAGAAGAAAAACGGGCTCACATTTCCAATTCACAAGGAGTCAACAAAGTTCCTTTGTAGTACAGAGGAACCCGCCAGTATTTGCCTCGGCAGTACACGGCCAAATGCGTCGAATCACTTAAATGTACAATCTTATCTGTCTCGATACCAGGAATTCGCGTTGTATTGAAGACGCGTTCATACTGCCAGGAGCACAACGGCACTAATCCTTGTACCATGATCTAGAAGACAAATTGGTCACATTTTAACCACTATTTTAATTAACAGCAAAATCAGGCATTCTTTAATAGAAATTAATAGAAATTTACAGGTTCAATCTGTTGACGGTCGATAGCCCTGCGGAAGAGCATTGCACCATGGACAACATTGGCAGCACGTGCAGCTTGAATCGTTGTTGGTTTGCGTAAAATGGCATCAATTCCATAAAAATTCGAGTTAACCATAATGGGCGAACGTCCTCTTAAATAGACGTACTCCTCCCACCAATCCGACACATAATTAGAAGACCACCTATCAAATCATTTCGTTAAAAGGCGGCTTGTTATGATAAAACTTCTTAAAATTCACATCTCCTAGATTTCCTTTCTAATTCTTAGCAGTCTTCGTTCTCTTACCCTATCAACCACAGTATATAGGTTTACATGTAGTTGTAAACCTATTTACTGTGCTATTAACCTTTAATATATAAGTTCAATAATCTAACGTTTAAGCTTTCTTTAACAATCCTGCATTTGTATAAAAAAAAGTCGAAGTAAGAATACTTACAGTCGTTTAAGAATGAGATAACGCTGTAACTTCTTCCCAATACCTTTCTGGAACTCCTGAGAAAGTTTCTCCATGCGAGCATATTGTTCATCATCCAACAGAGGACGCACACTTCTTAAATACTGTTAACGAAGAGACACATCAGTTATAAGTCGATTTACATGGGAATAAGGCGAGTTGAATGATTTACCCGATTCATAGTTTCTTGCAAACCTGGTACGGGCAAGGCAGGCAACGATCCTTGGTAGGAATAAAGCTGAGGGCGGGTAAAGCCCGATGCTATCCGTATGCCCAATGCCCACAGGCGTGTCCTGAAAGAAGGACCTTGTTGCTTGACCCGAAATCCATACATCCAACCTTTGTATGTCAGCAGAGCTTTCAAGGAGTAGCGCATGCCGAGAATTATAGAGGTCCAAGTTCCAAACCCTACTACACAGCACGCCCCAATACGCCATCCCACCGTTTTCCTGAAAAAAAGACAACATAATCTGATTAACATCCAAACACTCAACTCATTCTAACGATAAACCCCATAACAAGTCCAAAGAGGTTTAACTATTAGTTTTACCTTGACCAAAATAAGTTCAAAAATTTAATACGGTGTAATTTCCTTTATTTTCCCCTTCGCAGCACAATTGCAATTATTTACGTCTTTTTTAAGGTTGATCTCGGGTACAAGGTTGAATATAACTATGAAAAGGAGCTATAACTATGTCCCCAGAGCTTGAAAATGACACGTTTCTTTCCCAGGGAAAAGACACAACGTATGAATTAAATAACAACTTACCCAGGCAGTTGTTCTAGGAGTTGGTCAACAAGGCCGAGGGTGATGTCATGCCCAGCCAAGTGGCTTCCAGTTACAACAGCTTCAGTAATGCAAAGTCCAGGTAACGAACCAGGAAAAATTCCATTCTTGACGCTATTCTATAAAAGCATTAAAAAACACAATAAGTGAGATGTATACCAATAATACAATTTTAGACATAATAAAATTTTACCCCGAATCTGGTCATGCGTTTTCTCCAGGACCGAATCCCAGAGCGGAAGATGAGGCGAAGGACTTCAACATCGAAATTGACATTAACTCCTTCGTGAGTAACCGCGAATGAAAAAGCTACGGCCGAATGGGCTTCCGCCATGCTTTCAGTTTCGGATTGTAGTAGCTACAAGATAAAAGTTAAAAAAAATAAATGTGAAAAGATAACCAATCGCACCGACCGTGAGCTTTCATTCACCTCGAATACGTATAGATATAACGGGAAATTTACGAAAGTACAAAAACTGCACACCCAACACTTTTCCTTTCTGATAAACTACTGCAAGTTATAACTGGCGATTATTACAAATGTCCACCAAAAAAGCATCGGAATTCGATGCTATGTGGCCAAACGCAAATCTAATATGCGGCACGAAACTCATGCAATAACTTCCTTCAATTGCTATAACCTGAATGAAGGAATGCTGGCGACTGGGACAGGTCAAATAGCTCCTGCATACTGTACAAATACCACTATGCTTGATGACCCTTGAGAATACTTTGGTGAAAGTCCTTATTACTTTTGAAATCAGAAAGAAAACAAGAAAAGCTTCCAGGCGATCGGTCTTAAACAGTTTTTTGAGGCTAGCTTTGTCAGGAAAAACATTATTGAACCTTCGCTGCGGGGCTTTTACGCTCACAAATATTCCTTACAAGAACGTGAACACGGCAATGAGGAAGAAAGCAGGAGTTAATTATGTAGGTCAGCGTGCCAACGACCTTTAGGACTTGCTTTTTAAGTTAGCTGGATAAAGTGTGGCTACGCTTGAAAGATAGACATAGATTAATATATAAGTTATAGTATACGTACTTGTGTAAGAGAAAAATCACTAAGTGCCATATAGCCTACTTACCACTTACGGTACACTTATACTATACACATACGGCTGGTAGTGATATTGTAATCATGAATCGAGATAGTCATGACTTAACTATGTCGACTATCTACATACTCCAGCCGTAGATTTATTGCTAAGAACAATTATGATTTTTATCATACTTAAGAAATGTACATCAAAGTTAAACGCACATATCTTCAACTTACCAAGCGTTAAGAGAACGAGTTCAATTTAGTAAGCTCGTTCGCCCCCACAACACTGTTTACTACTCGTACTCCCTTGCCTGCTACTTCCTCCACGACCGATTACAGCAATGCCAAGTTAGTAATTTTTCTATCTCTAACAGAGTTGCCAATTCTCATAACCTAACATTTTGCATGATAATTTTGTTTATGAAATAGTATATATCACAAATAGTCACTGAAATAGTAGTTTTGCCAAACTTATCTTTTCTAAAACAAAAATAAAAAGGCGGGCTTTTTGAAATTGGTTGCGTCGTGAATTATTAGAAGACAATAGCTAGAAAAGGTTACAGAGAACACAAGCTACCAGGTTACACAATGGACGCTAATTACTCTAGGGATGTTTACAACCAACAGTGCAGGAAAAAAGGTTAATACATATATGTAAGGTCATTATGAAGCAAGCTTTTGTAGTTCTCGTGCAAAGAAGAATATATTATACGAACAACTGAAGCACATAGCCAAAGTTTTTTGGCTCCATTAGCCTTAATCGACAACATCCGATTAAACATTCGAGAGCATGGGGCGTACATCACTTTTGCTTTCGTCTTTGCTCGTTGACATCCGATGCGTCTGGGAAGGAGCTTTGCGCGAGCGGCGGATGCTGTACAGTGCATGTGTATCTATGGAGCTAAATACACTGTACCGTACGTATATGTTGCGGTTCCTTGTCCGGTCTTTTGGCCCTTAACTCTAAGCGTGTTGATAGCTTGACATGGCTCACACAAACAGACGTTCTTTAGAGCAGATCCGACATTTGCCTAACTTAATTGGGCACAAAGTTGTAACTGCATTAGACAGCAACACACTCTTGGCTGGAAGTTCCCAGGACTTATAAGGAGTGAAGGTGAAACGATGCTTGGTCTCTCAGTTCTTCTTTCTCCAGCGACAGTCTTCAGCACGTCTTCTGGTACACAGTAATCGAATTTCTTATGCAAATCTCTGAGCAAGGACTTGCACAACAATATGCTCGTAAAAAAGTGCCGTCTTTTGTACATTATATACCTTGCTCTTTGCCGATTCTCTTATATGCTTTCTCGCTTTTATTCCATAAAAAAAGTTTTAAACTCGCATCCATAGGACATCTAGCTCAATTCAATCCGCGTGCCGAAAACTGGAAGGCTATGAACAGCGCTCTTATGCCAAAATATATATATATATAACTATCTCTCCCAACAAGTTTATAACTTTTTACAGGAATTAACTTGTACCACTCAGTATGAATCATAGCTTTTCTTATACCATGTAATTCTTGTACTCTGTAATTGTGTTGCGCCTACTCGCTGATTCAAATGCAATCAAGGATATATAGTCAACGAGGTAAGGGTCTTAAAGGGCAATAGCCACCATAAAAAAAACTTTGTCTTATAAAAAGGAGTAAAAAATCTAGTGTCCAGTTTTATGTGTCTTTTTATCATACGCGAAAGTAAAACTGAGATATTTCAGAACATGAGAAATCTAAAATTCTAAAGTCGCGCGCGTGACGATGAAACTCCGCAAGTTAAAAGTCAGAAAGGGCGTGTTCTCCAGTTTCTCTGCTTGCTTAATCTCCGCCCCCTCCCCCAGTTCTCTTATTTTTTGCTTGCATACACACTCAGCGAAGGATTCCGGAGGGTTATAAAGGCACGGAGTTCACCTGCGTTCGCTTCAAAGCTAGTCCCAAACAGTGCTTCGACTATAATCTAACGAACTTCAACATACCTACGCAACCTTTCAGAAATCTGAAGCATTTACAAAGAAAAAGACTAATCCAGTGCTCCTCAGTCTCTAAACCGTCCGTGTTTGAATCAGTCTTAACGATGAGCCTTCGAACCCGGTAAGTTTTTGTCATATCTTCCAATTTTTTTCATGATTTTGTTATAGTCCTATTTTTTCTTTCAATTTCGAATGGCTTACAGGATTGGCAATTCAGCCAATTGCAATGATTTACCATTTGTCAATGTCAATACATCCCAAAAGTTACACTTTGACATTTCGTTAAGGAAAAGGGCAAGCTTTTCTTACCAAAAATCAAAGTTTACGACAGCTGTCACTTGCAGAATCAAGAGGTTGTTATGGCTCGTAACACCCGCCACCACCCGGCAGCTGGTATTTGTGGGCACAAATACGAGAAATGTATTACTGCCGTGCAGTATAACGTACACACACGAACTAAATCAAAACAGAACTCTAAATGTCTAAACCGGAATCTTACTTCGTAAAAAGGCTCCTTTGTGTAGTACTGCTGCTTATTCTCGCACGTTGATAAAAATAAATCTCAATTTCAGAGATAAAATTACTCCGTTTGGGAGCAAAAGCTTTTTTTTGTCGCTCTAAAAGGTCGCAATTTTAGCTCTGTAATAGAACATGACTTTCATCAATACTTTAGCGTTTGAGGCATTTTGCTGGTTTTAGGAAATACGACCTTTTAAACCCATCGTAATTGGGTTCAGCTTGTTTATTTCGTGAAGTTTACAACTATTGTAAATAAAAAAGCAAAGGCCAACAGTAAAAGACAATTCGCCAAACAATAAAAGGTCAACAGGTTCTCTCAATTTTCGCTTTCATAAAGTTTTCTGTTTCACAAAAGCAGAAAATTGGACTGAATGCGATGTACGATACAAGTACAAGCATTTAGCTCTGCCGTACTCCTTTAGTAACCTAGGCATTCAGCAAACGATTCGACATGTGGTCCCGCTCTCGCGGAGTCCCCAGGTTTTTGTATGTAAATTTGAATTGTGTGGTATATGGCACATACGTACTACAAGAGATCCCAACTTTATGGATTAATTTTAGGCTTTGCAATAGCTACAACTACGACAAAACTACTTCTCACCTGTGCGAATATTTGGTCACGGTTTTTTTTAATGAAAAAAAAAATTAAATTAGTCAAATAATAATATACTTGCTTTCTTTTCTTTCGCTGAAGGATATGCATAGTGGCGTTCGTTGTCGCCGTGGCGGCTAATCAAGGTAATGCGATTTTTCTCCCTTTAAGTGTAACGTGGGTGAAAAGCAAACATTCTCCCTGCCATTATCTATAATGGGACGAGGGTTTGAGGTTGGAGTTTGTTTCAAGTTGGAGATAGTAAAGCTCGTTAGCGCCTCACAGGAGGTAGAAAGTTCAGATTAAAGACACCCAGGACATGCATTGGACAGGCATCACCCCGTTAGTAAAGTGTAAATTAGGTCACAATTACGATACACCACATAGAGGCACAACCTTAAACTTGGGTGTAGGTGCTTTTCAATTATAGCTTGACAGAGTTTCACCAAGAAGGAGGCCACCTGATTGAAGCAACTTATCTACCGTCTTGCGGCTGACAGTGATGGGAAAAGGGACTGGAAGTGTCTTTTTCTGTTTTACCTTAGGTATAGATTACAACAGGCACCATAGTCCGGATACGCGTTAGGTGGTGATAGCCAATTTCGATACATTGATAGAAATAAAGTTATACTTTCGAGCAAATAATGCTCTCTTCTGGAACGAATTCTTTTTTCGCTCTACATCGAAGAAATTGACAAATTGTCCTTTTTGCTTTGAAGTTGGACTTTACGTTTTCTCCATAGTAGCTGGCAAAGACACATTCCATGTTCCAGGTCCCTATTTAAATACTAAACTCACTAACAAAGAAAATGGAAGGATAATAAATGGTGGGGAAATTTGTGTGGTCTCCACCATTAGCATTTCCTTTCCACACCCGGCTCGAGCAAACCGGATTAAAACTCGAAATTTCTACCAGTCAAGATTCTGCTGCAGCAAAAGAAGGTTCAAATGTCTACGTTGTGAAAACAGTAACACAATAATGAGATAATAAAGATCATATAGTGTACCACAAAGGACCAGACGGAATTACACGAGAACAATCTTTCTGCAAACAAATTAGGCGAAGAGCAGTATTTTTCTGGGGCAATACGTGGAACAAATTAGCGACGACTTTAATTAGTTAATCTAGCCTTAGGATTATAAACATCTAAAGATTGGCCAGTTGATGGGTTTAGGAATTTAATACAGTATTTAAAAAAGCCATAACCATAAAATTAAATGTCGGAATTGAGTAAACCGTGAACCGGTTATACATTGATAAAAAATGATAAAATATTATATTTCCTACCGAAAATTGAAGTCTATTCCTATCACTATATATAGCAAGCCATGATTGATTTCTGGTCTTCGACTCTTATTTACATACAAACATGACATTTTAAATCGCAACATGTATAGTATTCTTAAAGTAATTACTTTTTGATTGAAATGAGAGTTGACGGTCAAACTCCAAGCTTAGATAGAAAATTTGAACATGTTTGGCGTAATCACTGTTTCGTTCTTCCTTTATTATTGTTTGTTACAGCATTCCAAGTCAACGGAATGCAAATTGGGCTGCAACGACAACTTGTGAATAAGAACAACAACCAAGAACTTCCCATAATCAACAGGTGGAGGCGTCAAGCGGAAGCAGCAGAACTTCAAGGTACCGAAGACGATGATTCACCGAGTCTCAAAAATGACCTAATGGTCGACAAGTACGACAGACAGCAACTAGTACCCATGTCCATGGTTTGGATGGCTCGTCCTATTTACAACTACAAGCGAATGACCGGCATTGGCGGAAGCAGAGGATTCCATGGTGATACTTTTAGCAGCGGATTTGGCGATTTTTCGACCATGAAACGAAACTCGGAACCACTCAAACTCACCCCCTTTGCAACATACTACGACAACATGCTGGAGAACAAACGCATAACAGGAAACGGTGGTCGCGGATTCCACGGCGACACTTTTTCCAATGGATTCGGTGACTTTTCGACTATGAAGCGTTCTGATTAGGATCCTAATAACCCTTAAGATAACCTCTCAAACTGCACATAAAGAAGTGTTTCATACATACGTTATGTTGCCTACGCCACATTACCAATAAAAGAATTATATTATATATTACTGAAATTCCCCCCCCCCCCCCCAAAAAAAAAAGAAACTTAATACGTCTTTGTTGTCACCCAAATTCTTTTGTTTTCTGGTTTTCAATTTCGGCCTGTGTATAAACATTTCGTGTAATAATCCTTAACTTTGTGAGTATACTTCGTAACGAGATTGTGCAATCATTTTATTATTCGCTAATACACATATGTGACCAAAGTTTACTGTCGCCAAAAAAAGAAAAATTCTAACAGGTAATGTATAGCATATAAGAAGGCCCGAAAGATTTATAGCCAAGGAAAGAAATACTACTGCAAGGTTATAACGGATATGCGATTTCTCAAATAAAATGACTTCCTTAACATTTTCTTTTTAGATCACTCGCTAACACGGAAACGTGAGATCATGTGCACTCCTCCTGTCGTACCATACACAAGTATAGCTTAAACAAAAATAGAAAAAAATTAGAATAAAAAGCTAAACAATTCTCTCTGGAATATTTAAAAGTCAAACGTCTTTTTTACATCACCTTCCCCGTTATTTAAATTTTCCTGGACTAGAATATGAATTAATTGTGTCAAGAGTATTGCGCTTGAATTGATCTATGGACCTAACTTTTTTTTGCATACAATTTTACGCGTAAGATTCTTTTGACATTTCCAGCATTTTCAGCTCTTGCTCGATGGCGTCGACTTCGCGAGCGTCATCTCCTCTACCGATATCAGGCCCAGAGACAGTCGAAAATGAAGAAACTACCTTTTGAATCTCATCTCCGACTTCTTTTGTCGGTGAAGTTGCCACTTCTGTCACTTTTTCTTCCACTTTTTCGGGTTCGCCAATACTCTCTTCACCGATATTCTCTTCAGCGTGTTCGACGGTCGGTGTTGCCGCAGTCACCACAATCGAAGTAGCGCTGCATGGTGACTCTTCGCTTTCCGTTGGTATCTATAGCAAACGAAACTTAATGTATAATGTATATCATGGTACATTACAGTACATATTTAAAAGTAAAGTTCTATTTCAGAGCTAAACTTGCTCTTCTTTTAGAGCGAAAAAAAGTTTCGCTCTAAATCTGAACAATTGTTTCGAAACTTTGCTTTTGTGCTTATCATTGTTATTGCAAGGATATGCTTTTTTCAACTAAAATTTTTTAAGTCAGGGGGTACCTCGTCTTCTGCTGTGGTGATTACCACTTCAGGGTTACCAGCTTGCAATACAAAAAATAGAGATTATAAATTGTATAATTTTATAGTAATAAAATAACTAATTGATAAAGTAACTCATATTTCAGTGCGAAAATTGGGCTACTCTAGAACTACACAAATGTTTCGCTTGAACATAGGGATTTTCGCTACAATTTGAAATGATAAAAATTCCAATCAAATCTAAAACATAAATATTATAAGAAATAAAATGGCAAATATAAACATTATACATCGTAAAGTTCCAAGACAAAGCATAATTCTACGTTTGAATAAGATTTAGTAGTAAATGTAAAAAAATTATTTTTCCTGTACAGCTATAATAAACAGTTCAAAGTTTGGTTAATAAAGAACCCTATATACAATAACAAACTTCAAAGTTGAATAATTCCGTTACGAACTAATGGATTCAGAAATGGAATAAGTATTCAGAAATAAAAAACAAACTCAATAAATGGATTGCAGAGAAGTGCAAATTCAAATTCTATACATCACAAAACTATAAAACTTCTGCTCCCCTTGTTTTAAAAAAAATAATTAATGCAAATTATATGAAAAATAACAGCAGTCAAAACTAGTTATGAGCAAACTCATCACGAATTCAGGGCTCTATCATCGTCATCACACGCGTAAAAGAAATAAAAAAAGCCTAAAAATTAGAATACCTTCAGAAAACTGCGTTTTGTACAACGATTGTTGGTCTCCAGAGAGTTCTATCTCAAAATGAGGCGGGTCATAAGTATACGAAACAACTAGAAAACACGAAACATGGGACTTATTCATAAAAACAACAAAAGTTTATTATTACACACTAAGAGTTTTAGTTACAAAAGCAAAAATTTTACGGAACTCACCTTCAGCGGAACATTCCAGCTCGGAACTTTCCTGCTCGGATGGCGTGGGCTGAGTGATGATCACTTTTTCAGGCGGTAACAGAAACATGGGTACCTCTGGGGGCGTAAATACTGGCGGTGCAGACAACTCTGCAGCAATAGGTGAATCCTATCAAAGGGAACAAAAGAAAAAAAGTCGCTCGTTCATACATCGCAGACTATGAAAACTGAAAACTGAGAGTTGTGAATTGTCAAAAACACCAAAAAAACACACACACTGAATTATGCCTACATTTCACGTTTTTTATGATTTCTTATGATTTTGACAAGCCTTAAATTACCTTTGGTGTCAAAGGCTCACCGTTCGGACCACATTCTTCAACTACCAAAGATGGGAATACGCCTACTTCCCCCGTCGATATTAATTTGCCTTCCCACCAGCCATCGTCTACTCCGTGTTGCCCGTGTCGGTTTAATATGAGTATGACGTCGTCTTCCCGAAACGAAAGCTCGCCAGCACAGGCCGCATCGTAATCGTAAACCGCACAGCAGTATCCATGCACTATGAAGATTGATGAGAAAAACAATAAAAACATAACAAAAAACAGCCTAGAACTTGGGATTTCTTTCTCACATGGCAAAGAGTCCGGAGCTTGACGAAGGTCGTCAAGAGGTAGTTCAGGTTCGTTATTGTTGTATGCGGGTTGGTAAGTGTAGTCCACTGAAGAAAAGGAAATTTCGCTTTCAACCGAGTAACCGCCAATGTCTACTGGCTGTGGATTGGCCTGCGAATCCACAATTACATCGTTTGGCCCACGCTGCTCTTCCAACATGGTTTCTGCCTCGGCATCCATTTCGTTCTGAATTTGCATTTGCAAGGCGGCTTCTTCATGCAGATCCGGAATATCCAAGTAGTTCTGCGGCACGAAACCTTCTTCGCCTTTGTAATTCCGCGCTTTCACCCATCCATCACCTTCTCCTTCGCCACCGCCTACCAGTTCTATTTCTTCATTTTCCATCATGGACAACTCGTCAGCATTTTGTGCCTAAAAGCAACACCCATATTTCACTGCCATTTTCAGAAACTATATATTTTCCTTTCTTTTTCTCAATTTATTTTATATTTATTGTTTTTCTGTTTCTACTTACGACGTAAGTATAGAGGGCAAGGCATCGGATGGGTTGGGACCAATCATAATTTAGAGGCTGAATAGCGATCTGCTGAACAGCCTGAACGGGCTCCGGTGCTGTTTCAGCTGTCACTTCTGCTTCTTCTGGGCCTCCCTCAGGCTCTACGGGCCATTCTACGTCTGCCGCGTTAATTTGCCACGAGGCATCCATCTCTCCTATGTGCGAAACAATATCTAACACACACGGTGATAACCATCTTTTTGTGCTTCTTGTGTATAACCCATTTACCTTCGTCTTCTTCATCGGGTTCCTGTTGTGAAGTCTGCGAGGCAGCAGCCGAGTCCCCTGAGGTTCCCTCATTTACATCCGAGTCATCACTGGCCATTTCCTATGCCATGCAAATAAGTTTATATTTTACTGAATTAATTCCCAAGAATCGAATAGCAATGCCATTAAGTGCTCTTGCTTTTTGCTTTACCGATCGAATAGAAGCTTGGGACGCTGAACGAACCAGGTCGAATGCTGCTAAACTGTCTAGATCCACCATGAACTCCTCCACATTGACTGCGAATATCCAAAGTTAATTTCCCTCAATTAGATGCGTACACGTGGCTATATTGAGTCCTTTAAACCAATATAATAAGTGATATACCTCCACCTTGACGCATACATTCCAAGCGAGCTTCTGCTTTAACTTTGGCCGTCTAAACCGAGAGAAAAATAATAGTAAAATAAGCAAGAAACACAAATCTTCACGTTAATATTTGGACTTGCATGTAGAAGCATGTAAAAGTATACCTCTGCACTACGAATCTTATGTTTAGTTTCGTCAATCTTGCACTCCAAGTCAGGTCCGTTTGGATCACCCGGGTCCACCTGAAAAAGAGACGGATAAACATTATTTCAAAATATTCAACCGGCTGAATTCGCTTCACCTAAGAGAAAAAAAAAAAACTTTGGGTGTACTACTATTTGGGTGTGCTACGTTACTTTATTGCCAGCATCCTTGAGTGCTTGCAAAGTATTCAATTTCTTGTACAGCTCCTTGAGCTCTTTCACAGCTTGGGCTAATCTGGTGGAAAATTGCTTGGCTTTCTGCTGCAAACTTTGCCCAGCACCGCGGTCGTTGGAAACCGTGGTCACTTCATCTCCCGGACAAGGCGTAAAAGCATACGTAATGTGGTTTTGCAGCACCGGGAAACAGCCCGAATAGCATGCATTGTCATAATCACGAGTGACCTGAAAGTAAAAACTCGTATGTTACTCGCAAATAAAGTTAAATCTGGGGGAAGGGTATCGTTAAAGTATCGTTATTACGGTTTGTGATTGGTCCTTGAGGCGCGTATACGACGTCAAAGCAGCTTGGCAAGTTAGTAATTCGGTACGTCCCAAAAGGTTGAAGAAATCTGCGAGACGCTCATGCAATTCACCGTCCAGTGCCTGAGCATTT
Organism: Lepidurus arcticus; assembly: GCA_003724045.1. Classification (NCBI taxonomy): domain Eukaryota; kingdom Metazoa; phylum Arthropoda; class Branchiopoda; order Notostraca; family Triopsidae; genus Lepidurus; species Lepidurus arcticus. The sequence goes on from RJJA01000384.1 coordinate 19,309, forward strand.
TGCAAGCGTGCTTTTAAGTTATTAGCTCCCTTCAAGCTCATCAAAGGAGAATTATTACCTTCATAGCCTCTGGCAAATCCACTAGGAAATAACGCTCTTGGTGAGAATTGGACGCAGCTAATTGGAGCAAATAATCGTTGCGAGCAGTCGTAGACCGCTCCTCGCACAAGTTTCGTCGACTCCCCAACTGAAGATCGAAATTATGTTAGTCTCTTTTGATTTAAAGATTTTTACGTTTTTACTTTCGCGCTAGATTTCTGCAGTGAAGAAAGAGACTGGAAGAAATTGCCCTTCTTTTTTTTCAATCTAAACAAAACATCGTCAAGCTGGAAGAAAATTTGCAGCAAATTACGCAATAAACCTTACTTTTCTTCGACGTCTTTGTGTTTTTCTCTGACGTCGTGAGTTACTATTTCTTCCTCGACATACAGTTTCTTGCATTTGTCCAACTGAAGGACGGTGGCTTGCAAATCCGCCTGGGCCAGCCTTAACGCCTCCAAGGGCTAATAAAAAGAGTTTGGGGGCTGTGACTAAGCGCCTTTGGTTCATGTAAGCTAAAAAAAACGCGTACTTTTTTGGCTAGTGACCCTTTGTGCAGTTTAACAGTTTTATTTTCTTCAATTACTCGCTGCTGCCAAATTTCTGCCGCAGCAAGTCGAGCTCTGCTTAGCCGGTCCGTTTCTTCCAATAAGCAAGCCCATACCGCCCAGATTGACCTACGGAATAACCAACCGAAGTAAATAAAGCCTACTTTCATTTCATTCCGTATGTACCATTGAGATTTGGCAGCTTCACCCTGAATTTCATTGACTGGAGGTAGTTTCTTGCCTAAATAATTGTTGGCGAGTCGAGAGAGCGCCTACGGGTAGAAAATGATTAACCGAGGGTGATCAAGGGAGTCGGTAATCGCTTGTAACCGCTATCCTACACGATTTTGCCCTCAAAAGAGCGAGATAATCATCTACAAGTATTCTAAATTTTCCCCCGTTGAATACGAACTGAAGTTTCCGAGGGGATACAATCGATAGGTTCTTCCCCGTCCTTGCTTTGCGAATGAGATGCGACTCTCCAGTATGGAGTCGTTAGCCGAGCACAGGAAAAATCAATAATAAGCTTGTGCATTTGCTATCCCATGGTTGCCAAGCCCTATGGTCGCTTTTCAAGTCTAAACTTTCTTATGCTGTTATTGAACTATTCTATCGAACTCCCGCTTCTCCCCTTTTCCTTAAGCGAATTCGGTATTGCGTACGTAACGCGGGTTTTCCGATATGAATAGTAGATGAATTTAGTCTGTTTTTTTTTCTTTTCGAAAAGGACAGTACACTTCTTTTCTCCTTACCTCAGCGTAGGACTTTTCAATAGCGCACTTTTGTTTAGTAAAAGTCCTACAATGGAAACATATATTAGCACGTTGTAAGATAACATTTATCATATGCGGAGTGTCAAAACAATTACCGTAAATCTTCTAATAAATCGCACTCTTGCTGGTGCTTCTGAGACAATTTCGCTAATTGTTCGACATGGAGGTTTTTTAATACTTTGGCGTCTTGGCCCTATGAATATTGAATGTATCTCTGTTAGTAACGGCAACGCAATTTCTTTGAATTACTTTGCGAGGAGGCGGTTGCACTGCAGCCATCTTTTCACTTGAAAATCTCGCTTATTTCACAAGCAACAAATTCGAAAACGTCCGCTTTATTATACAAACTGCATTAATAAACGTATTTATCAAGTCTAAGCAAATTCGTAGGCGTGAATCACTAGTCAAAGCGCGGATTTTTTAAGCTGAAATGCCCCTGTCACACTGGCCATTAAAATACGAGAGAAAATCGAAGAGTAGCGGCGTCAAACTTGGTATCGTCGATCACAAGTCCCATTTTTCTATCGATATATCGGTCGAAAGTTAAGGTGGGAATTTAAATACTTCTATTTCTAATTACTTCTTTTAACTTGTAATCCAACTATATACTTCCTTCATTTCGTATTAAACACTTTGCTCATTTGTGCCAAAATAGACCACAGCAAATTGCTAATATAAGGGCAAAAACACTGTATCGATAGCAAACTCAGTGATACGCACGTGAGTCCTTTGGTTGACCTTCCAGTAGCTCCGACCTCCGCCGGTGTCTTCTATCCGTTTGTCTGTTAAAAGTCAGTCGTGTAACTGTAAGCAGTCGTTTGGTAAGTACTATGTTCGCCCTGAACCTTTACATTTATTTATTTATATATAATTTGTTATTACAGGTAGAATCATCATGGCCCTTAATAAGCTAAGCATAGACTCGGTTGCTTTGAGTGGTAAACGCGTTCTTATGAGGTACGGATAAGATTACTGAAAAATTGTCTTATGAAAAAACTGTTGTTTCTTAGAGTGGATTTCAATGTTCCCATGAAGAATGGCGTTATTACCAATACCCAACGTATTGTAGCTGCTCTAGATTCTGTACGATATGCTCTTGAGCAAGGAGCCAAATCTGTAGTTCTCATGTCTCACCTTGGACGTCCTGACGGACATCGCGAGGACAAATATTCACTGAAGCCTGTAGCTGAAGTGCTGAAAGAGCTCTTAAACAGGTAATCAGTATGCTAAGACACTATTCTGTTACTAATATAATATAAGACATCATGTTTTGACGGGATTTTTATTCCGTCTATAGAGACGTTCAGTTCTTAAATGACTGTGTGGGTTCTGAAGTTGAGGCCGCCTGTGCTGATCCGGCCCCAGGCTCGGTTATTCTTCTAGAAAACTTGCGTTACCATGTCGAAGAAGAAGGCAAAGGAGTAGACGCCTCTGGCAATAAAGTAAATTCTTTCCGGGAAGGATACAAAAAGAATCACCTGTATTGTGTGGCTTTCACATTTCCTTAGATCAAGGCCAAACCTGAGGACGTACAAGCTTTCCAAGCTTCTTTGCGGAAATTGGGGGATGTCTATGTAAATGATGCCTTTGGTACTGCTCACCGTCCTCATTCGTCTATGCTGGGCACTGGTTTCGATGTAAGAGCTTCAGGATTCTTGCTAAAGAAAGAACTAGCTTACTTTGCCAAAGCTTTGGACAACCCTGAACGGTATTTGAAAGGATTACACAGTTAAAAATGCAAACCAAAGCAGGTCTTGCTGCATGACAAAACACATTTTCCTTTCAACTTTTTTTTGCAGTCCGTTCTTGGCCATTTTGGGTGGAGCTAAAGTGGCAGACAAGATTCAATTGATCGGCAACTTGCTAGACAAAGTCGATGAGATGATTGTCGGGGGAGGCATGGCGTTCACTTTCCTTAAAGTCCTGAACAATATGGAAATCGCCAATTCTCTATTTGACGCAGAAGGAGCCAAGATCGTCAAAGACTTGGTAGCCAAAGCAGAGAAGAACAAAGTCAAATTGCACCTGCCTGTCGATTTCAGAACAGCTGACAAGTTTGCTGAAGATGCTCAGGTAGATGTGAATAACTTCGCATTACCAATTAATTCTTACAATGTAATTTTTTGGCGTACTATACGTTATCTAAAGGTTGGTGAGGCCACAGTGGAATCTGGAATTCCTGAGGGCTGGCAAGGCCTGGATGCTGGCCCCAAGAGTGTGGCCAACTTTACCGAGATTGTGGCCAGGGCCAAAACCATCGTCTGGAACGGGTATTAAAAAACTTTCAAAAATACCCAAAAGTTTCATATTCACAACAGAAACTTTGGCTTATGTTCTTATTGTCTGTTGTTTAGTCCGGTTGGTGTTTTCGAGTTCGAAAACTACTCGGTGGGAACTAAAGCTGTAATGGATGCTGTGGTAAAAGTCACTGAAGCTGGAGCAGTGACAATCATCGGTAAACATAATCAAGATGATTGAAATTCTGACTAATATTTTTTTTCCTTTCATTTTTTAAAAAAGGGGGAGGTGACACGGCCACGTGCTGTGCCAAGTGGAAAACTGAAGATAAGGTCAGCCACGTGTCCACTGGTGGAGGCGCTTCTTTGGAACTTTTGGAAGGTAAAGTTCTTCCCGGAGTGGCGGCATTGTGTGATGCTTAAAAAGCTGCAAAAAAGATGACTAATTTATCCCGACTACTTTTGATTTTCGCGGTCTTTAGACCAAATCTCCATTCTATGTTAGTGTAAGAATTCCTAAGTCAATTGTAGCTTGTCTCGAGATTCAAAAATAAATACACGTTGTGTAAAGCCAGAAATTACAACAACCAATAATATGCTGTATTGCAAAAAACTGCCAAAATGGGAAAGAGGAAAGGAAAATCATGGCACGTGATTTTTTCAGATTAATCTTGGTGAGTTTCTTTTCTTTTTAGTGCTTTGTTTTTGAGATTTCAAGTTTTAAGCGTTTTCAAATTCTATACCAAAAAAAAGAGGCTACTTCACAGCTACTACGGACAACAAGAGAAGTTCGCAATGCCAGAATAGCTCAAGAACTAAACACAAATTTGTAAACAAATAATAAAAATTAATGGCATTCTGGCAGCTAAAACAACGAACTGTGAGTTAAAAACGTAAAATCGCACCTTCGGAGATTCTAAACATCCCTGTCAGCTTCTTCTCTTTCCCCCTTTTGGTTTTATACTCGTGAATACTTGAAAACTGAAAAACCACTGGGCACTATCCAAAAAGTAGGTCTTGTGCAGTCACATTCTCAGTAGGCGTATTAATTACATACACACACGTTCTTGCATAAGCTACGATTCGAAATCTTTTTAATGCTGCGCAATAGGAATCATCTTTTCGCCTGCTGCTAAAGCGGGCAACGGCGCCTCCACCGTCAGGATACCGTCCTAAAAAATACAAGAAAAAAATTTAAAATCCCAAAGTTACCTGAATAATCAAAATTTAACTCAAGTACCTTGGACAAAGACGAACGAATGGCTTCGGGGTCGGTGCCTTTGGGAAGTAAGAACTCTCTGTTATATTCCCTGTAGACTGACTTGGTATCCGTCTTCTCTTCGTGTTTGGCGTGGACCTAATTCCGCAATCACAGTTCGAATCAATCAAATGAATGGCACCGAAAGCTGAGGCTAAGTCTCAATGAAAAAACCAATAGCTTACCAACAGCTTGCTGTCGACTGTCTTGACGACAATTTCTTCAGGCGCATACTGGGACACGTCGAAACGCAATTTGAGCTGTTTACTTTGACCGTCTTCTTGAATCAAGGGCGAATGCAGGGAGTCGAGCCAGCCAGACGACGTTGGTGCTGCCAAAGTATTACCACCGGTCGTCGTCGTGCTGCTAAATATATAAAAAGCCATCAAGGCGCCAGTTTAGTTACATATTTTGCGTGCCTTGTGTCTCTGGTAGGCTTTGGGGTTTTTCACGTGTTCAAAACACTTGCCAGCCATTTCTATATACTGCTATATAGTGCGTATGTGTTCAAGTATTCAAGTACAGGCATAAAGTTTAATAAGAGAAAATAAACAAAATAGAAAGGGGAATGATTGGTTTTAGCCAAGCGTTATAACGAATTCTAAATTTAAAACAGCTATATGGAACTGAAAAGCGTGCAAGCAAAAAAAGAAGAAAAACATTCCAAATATTTTGGGCTATATTAGTATAGCGATGACTGTGCCGTCCAGGTGATGACACAAAAAAAGGCGAACCCAAAACCAATAAAAAGCGACTCCATGCGTAATTAAACATGTCTGGCGTTTGTAACCTGGTAGAAGAGCTGGAGCTGGTTACTGAAGAAGATGTGAGTGCGGAAGGGGCAGCGCCCAGGTTAGACATCTTGTCCCGTACATCGTCTATCCATTGCCGGGCTTCAGAAGAATGCAAACTTTGGATTTTGCATCGGAGTAGCCGGATATCCATGATTTTTTTAAAACCGGAAGCCGGAATTTTGGACAAGTTTAGGCGGAAGCACGAACGTCGAAGGATGGGGGTGTTAGGATGAAAATAACATGGACGAGGCGGGATAAGGTAAACGAAAGAAGAAAAGAAGCAAAAGAGACGAACGTTATAGGTTTCCCTCGCTAGTGGGCTAAAAATTTAAAAATAAAATTCCGGAAGCGAATAGGCTAGTAAAAGGGGGTGAAGAAAAGAGCCGTAGTTTCTAGACTAGTAGCGTTAGGGTAAAAACGATTTTCACGGCCGTTAAATATAAAAAGCGATAATTTTTTGCGAGTCTTTTGCATGAAGATCAAAAGACAATCGACAACCTTGCAAATTTGCATTATCGCCTACGTTAGGGTGATTGGGTGGATCTTAGAAAGTTTTAGAAGAAGGAGAGGAATTTTGTGTACCTGCTACTCGTCTTAGAGAAAAGGGAAGACTCCCTGGAGAGTAGTTCTGAACGAAATTTTGACATTTCTTCTTCCATCTTGTGCATCTCAGCATCGAAACGCTCACGAATGTTGTTAAACTCGGAATCCAAAATGCTGAAATCGCCCAAGCGAATGGGAATGGAAACTCCACGACGTTCTGCCATTTTTTTTCGAAAATTCACAAACCCTATAAAGTCAAGAACCCAGATATTACATGTTATTAAACACAAAACTACAAACAAAAACTGTAAGCAATTTTTCCCACCTTAGAAACTTAAAAAGCGCACTTAAAAACTCGAGTCACGGAAAAACCTGGGTGGATCAACACGTTGATGGTGTTAAAAGTAAGATGCTAGTATGTAAGATTTGGCTGGCAAAGCTTGTTTTGTATGTGTATACTAGCTTGGACGTGCTCGAAAGAGGAACTGGTGAGAGTTCGCACGGCTAATCACTTATAAAGGAACCTGATCGGCGATGGGCGCGGCAACTAAGCTGGAGTCTAGAGAGTACTGGAAGCTGACTTGGGCAATACAAGCGAGAAGATTCTTCTTAGCGTGGTTCCTTCGCTAAGAAACACGTTCAAGCCCCCATGTGACTCGAAAACATGCGATGCTACGATGTATGCTAGGACAAAACGAGAAGGCATTGCTGAAGGGCTGAGGTGAGACAACCGAGAGAAAATAGAAGCCACGTAAATAGCCTTAGGTGCTGGAGAACAGGGACTCTCACGTCGTCCTCGTTCGTTCCTTTATTTGCATAGTCAGGGCGTGGAAGGATAACTGAAAAACCTGTTAAAAACCTTGCCAGTAACGCCAGCCAGTCAGAGGTTCCCATTATGACGTCGGCCCATAAGTGTAATGCTCTCAGAGTATGTTTCCCATATTGGGCTACAAAACTACTAGGTATTTCCTTGTGGTGGAGTCCCCCTTGCTCGACTTGTCAATTAAGACAGCTTCCTTCATTTGGCAAAAGGCCCAAACGGGGATGGGGCTGACCACGATAACAATCAACGCCTCCTTTCCGCTCTGATCATTAAACATCTTTTGACGCTGCCTCTCAAAGAAGTTGCTGCGTTATGGTTTTGTTTTTATTTATTTTTTCGAAAGAATCCTGACAATGATTTGGCTATAATACATTCTCGGAAAGCAACAGTGACTACTAATAGACCTAAAATAGTCAGACCCAGCTGTAGTGGCTGTGTGTGGGCTGGAGAGAACGATGAAAATACTCTGAATTCATTCTCTTCACAGATCAGACATTCCTAGAATTGTGCGATGCGTAACGTTGCTCATAACCCGTAACTATTACGAATGATGAGGAGGCGGTACATGCAATTACTCAGCCACTTCCACGAGGCAATAGAAAACAAGTTTGCAGCGACAAGTTTTATACAATCGATAACTTGTCGTTCACAAGGATTTATGATTTTTGAATTATTTTGGAGCTTTAGAAAGGGAAAAACTCGACAGTGAAAGCCGTTTTCTTTGAACGGTAATAACGAACGTGTAACTTCATGTATTTTTTAGATAACAAAACAAAAGTGATCAGATCCAAGGGTTTGATAAACGTGTGGAAAATCCCTGCTGCAGGTAGACTAGTTTCTAACGATTTTGTGCTAACGAATGTTTCCTAATAAGGCAATCCATGTGCTTGGCTAGAAAAGGCAAAAGTGAATTAGCCCCCTAAGGACACAATGGTTTCCCCCATGTCCTTTTAAAGCCAAGGGACCCAAAGAAGAAAGAAAATGACGTCACACAGCCTGCCGCAATAATAAAAAATAACATTTTGACTGTCATGATGAAACTGAAGAGCCGGTTTCTCCATAATGCTCACCAGACGTGTCATATTTGGCATAAGCATGTATATAACTGAATAATATGACATAACTTACCTTACACAACACAATGTATCAAAGGAATCCCCGTCTGTTTACCACTTGTCACTTAAAAACAAGCCTTGGGCGTATACCGCTTGGGTAAGTATGACCAAGCGAGAAGCCACTCCTCACTAGGCCATATTAGGTTTCAAAAGCTGGTATTTTTTGTGATTTCTTTTATGAACTGTATTCCCTTTCACGCACCAGATCTTATATTATATCTATATACATAAATAAGCACAAAACTCCACCGAAGCTCTGTGTAAAACTTGAAACTCTCAATTCCTTGACAAAAATAAGACCACGAACTCCACAAATAATACAGAACCTTCTAGTAGGAAAACGGAACTTAAATCTTTCTGAACGGTGAATTTACCACAAAGGTGAATCTACACCTTCAAAACAGGCGTATGAGGAACGCCAGTGCATTCTCTGTGTGTCCAATTAAGCCTTTTTTGCCTAATAACGCAAAACAAACCAACCCAGTATACTGCAAATTAATTTGACGACAAAAAGTCAAAGGGGACAAAACATAAAAGCATACAGGAGTAGAATCTAGTGACTATGAGACGAAAAGCTGCTACAAATGGAACCATTCCGCTACCACCAGTGCTTGAGACTGAGAAGCTTCCATTTGTCTGGCCACTTCTTCATGGACTCCATGACTTCGCCACAATTGCTCTAGTTTGCGATAACTCGATGCACACAAATGCAACGGATCGCCCCTTCGTAGGCCTTGATCTGTCTCTCCATATTCATCCAAATAGGGCGGGGGCACGAAACAACCTAAAAAACAAAACGAACCAAGGTTTTAAAACTTCACAATTTCTGTATATATTTTACACCATCAAACATACCTTTATACTTTGGAGCTAATAGCGCCACTTTGCACTCTCGAACACGTAAAAAGACTCCAATACCCAAACCGCAGGTGGCTGCATGGGATGTGCATGCTCCTATAACCTTTTCATCCACTCTGGTTTGACAACAATAGCTCTGTTCCCCCAAGCCCCCCAAAAATGTTTGAGAATAAGGTTTAAGCATAGGTCGCTATTTCATTCTCATTTACCTGTGAGCATAGCATTTCACCACACAGTAGACAGAGCGTAGGAGTCCGTGAATCATAGCCCTCGCTTTTAGGACAAGTAAACATGGACACGGAATTAATCAGTTCGCTGTAGTCATCAGGTAAAGGCAAGAGTCCACTTGTCGGCAAAGGAAACTTGATATCTAGAGAAGTACGGCGAATATGCTGCTTCGATGATTGAACCAATCTAAAACGAGTACACAGCGCCCTTACATTATTATCGTTTTAAAAATCATTATGTACTACTAACCGTAAGGCTAAAGATTTGGCCCAGGGTTGGAGAACCAAGTCTTCTAAAGTGTCTTCCGAGCCTAAAAAATGCATCAACAAGGGAACTTGTTCTTCCAAACTGTGCCACTCCAAAGAAGGCGGCGAGGATGACGTTAGGAAACGACAGGCTTGCGCAATGGAACGCAAAAAAGGAACCCTGTTCGAAAAAGAAACCAGAAAACATTAATTCAACAAGAACAACATTTAAGAACTTACAGTGACTCGTTGATACGGCGCGCTAAAAATACGTTATCAAACTTCTCTATTTCTGGAACATCAGCCTTTCGGGAAACTTCCCACAGCATTTTCAAGAGAACTTTCCAGGCATTTCCCTTTTGCTTTAAAGACTCCGCCTCTTCATCCACGTCCATACTGGTTTGCTGTTGTAAATCCGTCAAATCCAATGTGAGAATAATTTGCGTTACATGGCACACTAACGTCAGTTCGAAAATGAACACAGCCTGAACAAAGGGAATTATTTTTAGGGTATTTTTTAGCATTATGTCAATTAATTAGTCAATTACTTCTAAAGTATTGCCTTTCCAGCAAATAGAAAGATTCTCTTCATCCTCGTCGTCCGCATTTCCTACCAAGTACTTTTCCAAGACACTTGGGATGGACAATGTTAAAATCATCCAGAGTGCGACAGGTTCAGTAGCAAGAATGGAGTACTGGCTAAGAGACTCTTGAGACTCCAAAAGGCCTAACCAAGGGCCTAAGATTTTGCACGCCGTCTTCTCCATCACATTTAGTGCCACTAGTTTGCCACGAAGAAAGCACATGAAACGCAAAAGTGTACGCAGACCTTCAGTTTGTCTCAACGAAAGGTCTACTAAAGGCGCTTTGTTCTCCCAGGCGAGAACGGCATCCACAGAGGCTACTGTAAAGGCGGCGCTATGGGCTAGGGCTCCAAAGATCTGCTCACTTTCTTCCGGATTGTAAGGTTTATCCAAGCCAAACTGAAAAAGGAACATCCAAAAATAAGTTCAGGGAATAATTTTCAATTTTTTTATGTAATGTTCAAAATTTTCTTGCACACTTATCCTAAATTTTCTTAAATAATTTTCTAAATTTTCTTAAATAATTTTCTACATTTTCTTAAATAATTTTCTACATTTTCTTAAATAATTTTCTAAATTTTCTTAAATAATTTTCTAAATTTTCTTAAATAATTTTCTAAATTTTCTTAAATAATTTTCTAAATTTTCTTAAATAATTTTCTAAATTTTCTTAAATAATTTTCTAAATTTTCTTAAATAATTTTCTAAATTTTCTTACATTCCAAAAAAAGAAGGAACTTACAGTGTAAACGGCTTGCCCAAATAAGTCCACCATTTCATCTACTCCTTCTTGTATGACAACTCGCTTGTTCTCTTCTGTCCGCGTGATCTTTTTGAGAATTTCTTGCTGAATCTCAGGTAACTTGACTGGACTGGATTTTCCTTCATTTCGTACGACAGTGCTCAAGGTTTCCAACCAGAGCGACCTCGCCGCGTTCACATCAACAGGCGTAGCACTGTCTACAGATATGCGGGGTGGTTGAGGTAGAACGGGCACCACAGCGTTCGACAGGGATTGGCATAAAGGGCACAAGAATTCTCGCCGCTCCACGTCATAATTGCTAGGATGACGAGGCCTAGCAACAATGAGTTTATCGTTATACGCAGAGATGAAGTATTGCTTACCTATAACTGCGTCTTCGTTCACGGCTTACTAAACCCACAAAGTATTTCTGCCAACAATTGGCATGCATGGCATGGCCGCAACTGCTCGTATAAATGCCCACAGGTCGTTTCGAGTTGAAAAGCAAGGGAAAATTCATATCGTCGTCTTCTTCAATGAGGGGCTCGGTTAGAGAGGAAGGTACCACATACGGTAACCGATCTTGCAAGGAACCTCGGTGTTTTAACACGGCAGAACGCTGCACGAAGGCTGCTAAAACCAAGCCTTGTCCCACATAACTGGGCTTTTGCTCTTCTTGGCACAGGATACACGTATAGCTAGCCAAAAAACGATCGTTTCATGAAGAAAAATCATTGAAATCATGACTTTGGTGGAAGAATTGTACCTTTGCTGCTCTGGCTCAGGTTTGGTTTGCGATGGACCCAACGCAATCGGTGAAAGAGCCTCAGTTGAGGGGAGCGTTGTTTCCACCTGCATGCTTACACCTTCATCCGTGGCTTCAGCTTCATCTAGTAGTTGCTTATGCTGGGTGATGAAGCTTTTCTGCTGGGCGGACATTTGAACCAGTATAGCTTCACGACGTGCTGCTGCCATTGCTGCTTTACGTTTTTTCACAGCCTAAAAATGACAAAACAATTTCAATGAATAGTCAATAAATTGGGAACAATTCTAGTTCATTTAACCTGCGATTATACTTTAATGATAATTTTTAGCATAAACCATTTGCTGTTTGAAAGGATTTAACATTCAATAGTGATTCTGAAACAAGTGCAAAATCTAAAAAAACTAATAATAACAATACAAATTTTACCTCTTGAGCTTCTTTGTCATCTTCAATGCTGGGTTCCGCGTCCTGTGAACTAAAGGATTTCGGTCCTTCAGTCAAGGAGAGCAACTATACCAACAAATGAAAAGTAAATGGGGTGACTGAGAAGCAAGGCTTTTGTTTACTTGTTTATATTTGCGGATGGTCCAGTTTAGTAGCGGGCGATGAGCTTCGACGCGTCCATTCGTTTGCAGTTTCTCCAAAAGTGACAAGATACTCGCAGAATTCTGCGCTTTGGCCACGAAGTCAAACACAGGTAAATGGCGTTGTTGGCGCATTTCTTGCTCTCGCAAGCCCAGGCCAATCAGATGCAATGCAGCGTGGAACTGTGCTTCACTGAATAAGCGACTGCGCAAGTTGCCTGCTCGCTCCAAAATCAATTTCAAAACGGCTAATAGGACGTCGCAATGGAGGACTTCGGCCAAACGTTCAACCCATGGTTCCAATGGTACTAAAGGTGGAGGTGGACAACAGTCTTCTTCGTTGCGGGTTTTGCGTTTCTTGCGCTGATTCTCTTCACTACGGGATTGCTCTTCCCTTGTGTAATGGTAGTAGAACACGTTATACTGCTCTTCATACTCTGTGAAAAATGACAAACATGAGCCGCGTTCGTTTTGTACGTTCGACTTAAACTTAGACTAGCCAAACCTCCTTGACTTACGCTAGTAAGCATTCGTTTTAGTCTAAACTTTGAAAGTTTACGAAAGTCGACTTCAAAAGTTTGGAGTCCAAAACGAACGGTTATTAGCATAAGTTGCTTATCGAAAATAAACAATATACGAATTGTTCGTTTTTCGAGTACTGGTTTCAATAGCAAATTATTGTTTTGTTCTGTGAGACAGTTCTCTTCAATTCTTGAATCAGTTTTTAGTATAATCCGAATAATTGAAGATGTTGACGGGATAATTGTCTCCATTGATTGCTTACAACTTACGCTCGTGCTTCTTGCCCCAAAACTCAATATTTCGAGAAAAAACCCAATGATTGCCAATTAAATTAATAACAAAATCAATTAAAACGTATTAAAAGTAGCGTATTCTTGAAAAGGACGCAGTTTCTCGGCTCTCAGTTTCGCGTAGTCGACTTTCAAAGTCTAAATCGACTAGTTAAATAACACGCTTACAAGTTTGAAGTTTACCTTTCTCGAACGCTTATAAGCGCAAGTCTTGGGTAGCCTTTTAAGTCGACTCTTACTTTCGTAAAAAAAACTCGGTTATGCTATATGCGAAAGTTAAGCTACTTGTCTTGACATCTTTACCTTGTCTGAGAACATATACTCCTCGAGCAGTTGTGCCAGATGTAGGTGCTTGGGGCTTCTTAAAATCCGCAACTTTGCTAACCACGCGATCCAAACCAGTCTCATGATGAGCATCTTCAGGCAAGCTGCGATTCAATGCACTGTGCGCCATAGGCTCGATACATAGTTGCTGAATGACTTCTTTCATCAAACAGTCATCGTCTGAAACCTTTTTTTAAAAATATGATAATTATACAAATGAAATCCCAAAATCCAAACGTAACTGAATTATTAATTCGATAAGTTTTGTAAAAAATAAAGAAAAGAAAACCGGACGTACTTGTCCAATACCCGAAGTGTATCTTTCCGAGGTTAAAATGATGACAAGCCGAAGAAACTCTTGAACGAGAACGAGGGTGCTTCTCACCGTATCTTCATCCACAATCTGCGCATGCCAAGATATTTTTTTTTTACAATCTTAGAAATGTGAAATTAAACAACATACCCTTGAAGCAATTTGTTGCTCGAAATTATCTTTCGTCCACGCCACCAACCCATATCTTTGAAGGACACACAGTAAAAACGATTCTGGGCCCAAATACGCAGCGCAGAACTGCAACAATGCGATGTCCCGATCCAACATTTCCGGTCGGCAACGAACGTTGGCGTAGAAATAGGTTTGGTTGAGCAGACCGTACCCGTTCCTGCGCCACAAACCAGCTTCAATCTAACATCCAAGGCACCCATTCATCTTCCCATACTCATTTTAATGCAGGTTAAAATATGTGTTACCTGGCCAATGAGGACTTGGACTCTTAAAGCAGGCTCAATGATAGCTTCCAAAGTCAAGTTGCCCATGGGCAATGCTGGCTGGAGTAGCGACAACCCAAATTTGGGCAAATACAGGCAAAGTCCGGCCAAAAGACGTGTCAGAGGTAAATGCACACTGACGGGCTGCGAGCTCACATCGTACTCCAAAACTCGCTGCTTGTGGCCCGCAAAATCGACGTCATTAGCCCAGACCATTTCCGGTACTTGCAACTCTTCCAGTTTCTTGAGGATTAGACGAGTGGCTTTCAACAAAACCATGTAATCGCTCGCGGCCCAGCGAATAAAGAGTCCCAAAACTGGTACGAACTTGAAATGCAGATTAAACGCAGATTCCCATTCGGGCTCGTACTCCAAATGTTGTCCGGTTTGCCTTACACTAGCGTCCATCCCCTAAATCGATTTTTTAAGTCAACTACAATGAGATTAGTTCTAAAACACCTACTTGCATCAAGGATAAAACATTCGTAAGCAACGAAAAACCGTGCAGAAACCCCTTTCGCAATTCTTCAATCCAAACTCCAGAATTAACCGTTTTAACTTGATCTGATACTGGCGGAGGACCACTCAACAAATATTTTAGATCGTATAACACATACATGGCTCTCCGAAAACTTGCCGTGCTATTAGAACGCTCGAACGATAGTTTCCCACCTTTTAAAAAACAAAAAACAATTAGTAACGTGTAACTTCTTATACTGGTAACATTTTACTATGGCCTTTCCGCTTTTCACATTCTTGCATAAAAAACTGAAGCAGGATGGCCAAAACGTCATGTTCCGATATCAGTTGCTGGGCTAATGTAGGCACAGTGAAAAGCTGCACAGAGAGGGACGATACCGAGTGACTGTGCTCGTGATCATCCGCGATAAAATCCCGCATTACTGATCCATAATGCTTTACGAATAACTATTTAAATGCAACAAAAGCAGGAAAGTTTCGGGTAATTTCTGGTACATTCAGGGGAAATTTCGTATGAAAAAATTACTTTAGCAAAAGCGCGCTTATTGTCAGGATCCATGAGCAATCCAGTAATGAAAAGTCTGTGCCAAATTGTCCTTGCGCTCTTCCATAATTGGGTGTCATAGAGCATTACCCCTTCTACCATGGACGATTCCCCGTGACTTACCTGTAAAGAATAAAAAAATAATTTTAAACAAATAAAATAAATTATTTACCTATTTTACTATTCTAAGATACTTATTTATTTATTTGACTATATTCATAATTTTTTTCCCCTCTAAAATACCTCCATAGCTGACTCGGCCAGTATTACACGAAAACCTTCGCATGTTCCCATCAATCCTTGCAACCATGACAGTAAACGCAACGCGAACGTCTGATGGGCAATAACATGACTATCCACGACGACGACACGCAGGGGTTTATGCTGTCGTGAGGTGGATCTTTCAATCAAAAGGCGCACTTGAGTGCAGTTCTGGTACGAAGAGCAGCGAACCACACTTCGCCCTTCCCGATCAATGCAAGTAGCCAATTCTAAGGCAATTCGCTGCGTGCATTCCAAAGCCCGATGCAATGCTTCTATGACATGCTCGAACGTATGCTGTTCATCATTATAGACCACTGTGCAATACGGCGCCTCCTGGCCTGCTACAAACAAGGAACTCATTCGTTCCGAATCTTTCACCTGAAAAAAGGGGATTTATAAAAAAAACGTCCGATTTTCATACTTTAAGATCATAGAGGTAAAGATTAAATTATTACTTCAAGATCTAGAGGTAAAGTGACGTCTAGATTGGAGGTGAGAAGTTCATACGAGTACTGCAACACCACATGGAAAATAAATCGTATTCGTTTGATCATATCAGCACCATTTTCCCTTTGCTCCAGTCTTTGTAATGCAGCTTGTCGACTGGATGTGCCCGAGTCAACATCATGTGATGTATGTCGAGCACAACAGGGATCCGATTCCCAAGCTTCCTTATCTCCACAATCGCAATAGCCACCTCCAACGGAAGTGCTCATTTTATACCTAAAATGACGTAAAAATTAGCTATCCAACGCCATTGAAAGGTTTTGCTGGTTTGGGATCCGCTAAATACCTATGATTCCTGTGGTTGGATACCCGGAAACAGTCGACGCAGAGGACACAGGTTGGATCCGTGCCACAGTCTCTGCAAGAATATGTAGGCTCGCCAAGTTTGAAAATCTTTCCACATAGTGACGGAGGCGTGTCTTCTGATGCCAATTTCTATCAATACACCACGTTATAGAAGAGTTTTTGGTGGTTGGAAAGATAGGTCAACTACCTCAAAAGTTTCCTTGGAATTCTTCCCAGCACACATGAACCATTCCAAGGGGTTGAGTAGTTGTTCTGTTACTGCAGCCTCATCGAAGAACGGGTCAAGACTAGTTGAATTAGGTTCTGGGGAACAGAGAAGAGGAACTTTGACTCGCCAAAAATCGCGAATATAGCGCTCTGCAAGTAAGTCTTGGTTCCAAAGTTGCTCCCATTGAGCTACAATGCATTTAGAGGCTTGAGATCCGCCCAAGACTGGATTTAACTCTTGTCTCAGACCCACAACATCCATTTCAGAATTGCCTTGATCGGTCATCACAATTAAGCTGCGCTAAAATGAAACGGAATATTCTAAGTTAATCATAAAAATACAAAATGACGGACCAGAACGGGAGATTTCTTATCATTCTGAGGTGAGGAAAGTGAAGATAAAGTGTTCGCTGATGGTGAAAGGAAAAGTGATGACTGATGCGTGATGGTAAAAACATAAAAATATGTTTAGCACATTTTTAGCTACAAAGTGATTTGCATAGACGAATCTGAATTGTTTTTCTACTATTGAAACAATAAAACAACCTACCTGTACCTTTTCCTAAGCAAAATAACAGCCAATTTCTTTAGTAAACAAAATAGAAGGGAAAGCAGTCTGCTGCGTTTCCACTTTCACTCAATGCCGTAAAGTATGTAGATAATTGTGGACTTTATGGCTAGGTGGCGCAGTTTTACCTCTATGGCGCCATTGCAAATAGGTTTTGCCTTTCTCGAGCGTTTTTCGCTGAAGAAAGGTCGGAGCATAATCTGACAGGGAGAGTCAAATAAACTTATTAAAAAAAACTAAGGCCTTTTCATCAACTACAAGGGCTTCACCGCAAGAATTCAAATTGCACTACCCCAAGACTACAGTAAATTTTCCTTCAGCTTGTTTTAAGAAAAGCAAACTGTTCTACACAGGATTCACCTGAAATATAATGTATTATAACCGTAGTTCGAGAGCTAAATAAGCCCCGAATTCTTATGGTCCCCATAAACACCAGTACTTTTGTCTGTATGTCAGCGCACAAACAAGGATATCATGTACACCGTAAATTCTTTCCTCCAAAAGCATGAAAAAAAAAATCGGAAACTTTTCCTACCCCAAGTTCCTATATTGCAGACCAAGGAAGTATTTTAAGTCGAAATCTGAGCCTGTAAACCGCTAACGACTCGAAGCTTTTAAATTCGCAATTAAGTCTAATGCTTAAAAATGGAAATCCTCTCCTAAGATGAAAAACACAACTATACTCTTTTCCAAGTTTAGGGAATGCGTAAATATTTAATCAAATAATCCGCTAAAGTTGCGAAAAATAGATAACCACAAACAACCGTACTCAAAGGCTGGGTAATTTCTGATTCGATTCAAATGTCTTGCATGCTTTAAACAGATGGTAAATGCTTAATTCACTCGGGCCATATTCTCGATTGAACCCGTGTTTTTGATATGGCGTCGATCACTATAGCGAGTTTAGGCTGGGTATGTAAACAATAATAATAATAATAATAATAAAATATTACATGGAGTATCATACAGTAAAGGTATTAAGTCCCGTAACAATGATTTCCCCCTCAGGTCAAGCGCAAGAACGCTGTGTCGAAAATTAAACTAGCTACCGTTGTGACGTTTTTACACCGCCATCAATGAACGTGGTTTCTCTACCCGCAAAATTTGCAAAACTTTTAGAAACAAAACAAAGACTATATACGGCTGAGGATTTCCACTGCAAACCAAAATTAAAATATAAAAACAAAACCCAACCACCGCAATCTTTCTGAAAGTTTCAGAGCTAAATAGTCCTTCAAGTAAATAGAAGTTTTTTGTTTTTTATCCCTTGACCATTCAATCAATCGTTTTTTCTTTTAGTGGGACAAATCACTGGCTTAATTTTCACTTCTGCCCCAAGAAACATACGTTTGTCCACATATTCAACACACCGCACCGAAAAACCCTCTGACAAAATTTTTTTTTTATAAAAAAACCTAACTTCCGACCATTATCAGTCACGGCGGGCTTTCTTTTTCTTTTTTTGCCCTTTGGTTTCTTGCCAAACATCTAAAAAATAAAAACGAAAATGAACAAAAAGTCAATTATAAATATCTTTGTCAAACGCAAATAAAGGAAAATCTTCACCTGCTAACTCATCGAAAGCTACGTTAGAATTCTCTTCGGAACTCGGAAGCACAACAGGTTCAGGTTCCTTTGCAGGCTGAGCAACAATGGGCGTGGCAGTCTGCACCGGAGTGGGTGCCACAGATTCTTCTGCAGCTGCAACAGGAGCTGCTGGAGCGGGAGTGGATTTGTCTTTCTTCTTCTTCTTATCTTCTTTGGTAACTTGGCGGGGCTCAGGTTTTGCCACAGGTTTTGAAGCAGGCTCGGACACAACAGGAGCTGCAGGGATAACTTTGGCAGGCTCGGACACAACAGGAGCTGCAGGGATAACTTTGGCAGGCTCGGACTCAATAGGAGCTGCAGGGGTAACTTTGGCAGGCTTAGACTCTTCGACGACGGGTGTAGAAGCAGCAGCAGCAGCTTGGACAACGGGTGCGGAAACAGCTTCTATGCGCTTCGCAGGAGCAGCAATCTTGGTCTTGTTCTTCTTATGTAAAGGAGTTCCATCTGGACTTGAGATATCTTAAGAAATGAACAGCGTCAATAACCTGAGTTTTCCTGGAAAATTTGAGCATAGTATAACTACTAACCTGATTTCAAGTCCCCATCTTCGCGTTTAATACGCAGCTTCTTATCCTTCTTGTTGACTGCTTGGACCCAGCCAGCATCGTCGAACCCTTCAGGAACCTGGTTACGATCTGCTTCGTTATTGTTGTTGACCTTCTTAGCGCTTTTCTTCGTTTTGACTTCCAGCTGAGCATTCTTTTTATTGTCAGCCTTGCTAACTTCTTTGGCTTTGTTTGCAGGCGCTGCTACAGGTTTCTTTTCTGATGACTTGCTAGACTGGGCCTTTTTTGCTTCACTTTTACTTTCTGAAGCTGCCTGCTGGTTGGCTTGGGAGGCCACTTGACCGTTTTCAGTCTTCTACATAGATAGAGAGAGAGAAAATTAAATATACGTAAGTATAGATCCAGCAAAATCATCAATAACTATATAATCCCATATGCCAAAGAATAATTAAAACTCGAGAGTCGAGGAGTCACCAAAGGTTTTAGATTACATAAACAACTATGTATAATATTTTACCTTATCTTTGGGCTTACTGCGGCGTTTCCCGGACTTCTTGTCGTCAAAATTATTTTCGTTTGAGAGTTTATCGAAAGAAAGTTCCGGAGCTGCTCCTGGTCTGATCCCATAGGCAAACACTATCAGTGCAAGAATGAGCACTGCAGCCACTGGTAATAAGGCATACTGAATATCCGCAATTCCAAGAAATTCCATTTTCGTCAGATGAAGCTGGAATCCTTGAATGACAAACTAAAAAAAATCTTGATTTTTCACCCGAAACAAAAACTGCGAGTACAGAAAGCGACCATGTCACCTGTAGCTTGCCCTTGCGACGCGGCGATGACGTCATGAGAATTCGCTGCCACCTATTGAGCATAACATTCACATCCCCTAAGGAATTGCCTTATCTTTTTCCGTTTTTCAGTCAGCCCGCTTTACAAAGGACACTTGCGCTCTTCAGAGCATTAGAAATGACAATAATTCAATGAATTGTCGTTGGTTGTTGAGATATAAATAATATACTTAAGCTAAAATATCAATAAATAGAAACATGTCTGTTCATGTATTGCAAATCAGGAATTACACAATTGTCCCAAAATCAGTCCTGTCTATCATCGTTTCGAAAATTCGGAAACGAAAAAGAGTCCGAGGAAGCAAGGGACACTTTTTCTAAATCTTCACGTTTTTTCTCCAGTTCCTAGACAATAAGTGAACGCATTTCAGTATACATTAACACATTTTATAACACTAAGCTAAATTGTGCATACTTTTCGTAACATACTCAGCCTTTTCAGTAGCTCGAAAGATTCCGCGATACGGTTGCTCGTATTTTGAGTCGGAGTCTCGATTAAGGGCAATAATTTCACGTTATCGACTGCAGCCATCTCCATTACAGAATAACCCTTCTGATCTTCTTTATCCCATTTTTCGGGCACTTCGTATTCCTGCTTCTCGTATTCGCCCGAAGCCAACCGCATCTTTTCCATCTTCCTTAAGACCGCTGGTACAGGAGGCGATGATGTTCTGTTGCACACTGGAGGGGTTTTGCATTCCTTAATGCTCACTCTCGAATCTGCTCTTACAGGGACATCTGCTTCCTTGTGTTCGGTTACAGTTTTAATGCCAACATTGTTAAAATATATCTTTGACGGCAACAACATTCCATCATCTCCACTAGGAACAGAAAGCAGCACATTATATATAGTTATACTATCTAATACGGATTTCGATAATAATAAGATTTCGAAATTACCCGCTGCTATCGCTAGAAGGCTGAGATCCGTGCAGTTGCTTTTCTGTTAGAATTCGCAGCAATCGTCGTTGCCTTTCCCGTTTCTTTTGCAAGTACTTAGGGTCTTTCTCAGATTGCCTCTGGTATCTCACTTTGGGTATTCCAATACCCCAAGCTGGTCGGTTCGACTGCGAAGAGAACGATTTTGTTATTGATTCCCGTTCAGCAGTATTATCGTCTTCTTCAGAACATCTATAAATGAAACACAAAATCGTTATAACCAGGACAAGAAAAAGAGCCCGGTAAAGTCCTGTACTTGTTTTTTCCGCATGAACAAGATTGCAAAGCGTCCGTTTGCACGCCAACTTCGTGCAGAAAACCAGTACGAGGTGAAGTGCCTACTTCTCGATAAGAACTTCTTGGAATGACCGGAGCAATGGGTACTTCGCGCGGTGTAATTGTGGATGACGTTTCTTTAACAAACACTGGCTGTATTGTCGGCTGAACAGCTGGACGGCAAATGGTTGGTGGTAGCGGAGAGGATTCCTGCGTGGGCGAGGCATTCCTTTGTTGCGGCCTCTTTTGGCTATTCAACTTTTCACGATAAGCCGCTTCTCTGGCTTGCAACAAGGCTTCTTCCATCAATTCTTGTTTCTGATGTTCCTTCATCTACTTGTCCAACAATTGTTATTAAAGCTCCCGTATCGCTTAGCTTTATATGGCTTGACAGCGTGGTGAATGTTATAGAAGTAGTCTTATACGTAAAAAGTACAGGATTTTTTTTAAAGAAAAGCTTTTTAAAGTAATGTAAGAACTGCCAATTTGGAGAACACGACAGTTTTACGGGGTTTTTTGCCTTCACCAACGAAAAAGCCATACTAAATCTTTCGCCGATGCTTAAAAAGCAAAATTGCGAAGGTTGGACACTGTCATGACGTAGACATTATTTTAGAGTATTTATAAGAAAAATATCATGCAAATTGAGTGCTTGGCTATAAAGTTACCCTGCTTCCCGTTTTATGCACAGAAGTAATGCGCATTCAAGTACGTACTGTACACTCATACATATTACTACACGCCACCTTGCGGCGCCTCCGAAGCTAATAGCGAATTCAATTGGTAGGACCAGTGCGCCACCAGCCAATCGGGACATAAAAGACTGGCACTCAGTGCCAAAAGTGCACCAAGTGCACCGGGTTGACCAACTGAATTCGCTATAATAAGTGTGTACGGGAGCCTTAACGCAGGAGCAAATTGTAACGTTATTATTTTATTTAAATACCTTTTTCTCCAAGATTAGTCGCTGTTCTTGTTCATACAATTGTTTCTCTTGCTCTCGTTGCCTTTGCAGCCGTTCTTCTTCTTCAGATTCCTCCTTCAGTCTCCGTTCTCGTTCTGCTTTCTTCTTGCGCTCTTTCTCCTCCAACTACCAAAAAAGACATTACCTTTAGCCCTTTAAAGGCTTAGAAAGTCAGATGCGCAGGAGAAGCCAACAATCATGTCACACGCTACACAAACTGTGCGTGTTAACGAGCACAATAAAGCTACTCGGGGCTATACGTACCACGAACGGACCCCAACATATGTTAGGGTCCACAAACGTGTAAATCTCCCTAAATACCTGTTTTAGTAATGCGCTTTGGAGCTCCGTAGCTTGCCTACGCTTTAGTTCGCGCTGGGCCATATCTTCCGGCTCGAAAGGTGCTTTCTGCCCTCGCAGAAACGATTGACTAACAAAACAAAACAAATAGGACACTGAGAATCCGAGCTATTTATAAGAACATTTCTAGTAGCATTGCGCTTACGCTGGTTGCGTAGTTTGAACTGGAGATGTACTAAAACGAGTTTCTTGGGGTACGAATTCGACTTGAGCTTCGCCTTCATGACCAATACTTCTTTCGAGCCATTTCGGGGTTGCTGGCGCTTTCATGGGTGGCAGTGAGGGAGAAATCAGCGAATGCTGGTACCCGTAATCTGTAGGCGGTCCGTTTGCAGGAGCAATCCAAGGAAATTGGTGGAACTGAGGATGCTGTGCAAAGTCCGCATTGTTGTAAGGGTACGGAGCCCCAGGCATGGGTGGCATAGCGTGGTACGGCCACATGTAAGGATTAAAGAACGACTCCGTCATCCAACGCTTGCGTTCCAGAAGGCGTTGATCAAACAATTGGGGGTTATTGGTATCTTCTGCTGTCACGTGCAGTGCAGCTGCTCTACTAGACGAACGATGCTCATGATCAGCTTCAGTGTGGTACCCAGAAGTATCACCCGTTTCTTTTTCGGGATTACTTTTGCTTGTGTCGGTAACGCCATGGGGTTTAACTTTGCACGACGTGGAATTCCGCGGAGTTCTCTGGCTGTTCCTCAAAGGTGGCAGGGAAGCACTTCTGTAACAATTTTCTCATTGCAAAATTTGTAAACATCTTACAATTTTAAATTCCTTTCAAATTCTTTCTTCTTTTTTTTGTACGATACCTTTGTGATGGTGGACCTTGTGAACATCGTATGGTCGGCGTAATACCCGGCTTCCCCCAAGGTCCCCACAAATTGGCCATCTCCGCTACCAAAATATCAATTTTAAAAAATCAACAAAAATGAGGAATGAGTGTTGAAGTCAATAAGTGAAATGAGTACGAAAGAAAGTCAGAGGAAAAGAGGTGTATTACCACGTTCTTGTTCCCACTGTTGTTTTTTTACTTCTAGAAGTGACAACTTCTTCATGGAGAAGAGCTCAGTTGAACACGTCCGTCGAAGAAGACAACATGCCACCAAATGAGCGTGGATGCAGGTACCATTAATACATGTATGACCCGGGATTAAATCGATAAACCCCGGTTGCCCTTGACGACTAACGAACAGGTGCGATAAGGGTATAGTTACCATGACCGGATATCAAGCCCCTGACAAAAATAGGGGTTTTGGGAAGGGCACGAACGCCCATGATCAAAAAGCAAAATAAATCCGTCAAGTTATTCACTAAACCCCTTTGTCCTTGAGCAAGTTAGGGAAATAACACGAAATCATCAAATAAGACAGGAAGCGCAGAGTGGGAAAAGGAAATAACATATGTCATGTCTCATGTCGTCATGTCGTACTTGTATTAATGTCTTCACGAGTGAATGAGTTCTCCATAATATGCAGTCACGGTTTTTATTTTCTTGTTTAAAATATTCTGTTCAATCTCGACTCGTCCTCCATCTCCCGCCAGTACCATCAGCTGTTAAAAATAAAAATATAATTTAAAAATACGAAACATTAATAATATAAATACTCTCTTCTTTTTAGTTTATGTAAACCCCATCCTAAGTTTAAAGCTGATTATTACTTGTTCAGCGCTGGCATTTCGTGGTAGAAAGTAAGCGATATTATCCGAAATGCGTTTTCCCGCTTCGTAAACTTCGATTCCGTTGGGAGACATGCTATTCAGGTCAAAGACATCTTGTCGTAAATACTGCGGGCCACCCCATGGTGGAGACAAGAAGACCACATCGGCTCGAAGCTTCCCATTGCGGGACAACTCCAAGAAATCCCCCACAATAAACTCGATGCGATCAGCGACACCGTAGACTGCAGCGTTATGCCTAGCTAAGGCAATTTTTGCGGGATCGATATCCACGGCGATAACTATATCGATACGCAAACCAATTATTTAACTTGAGCACACACGGGAAACGATATTATCAGTTAAAGGAGAAGTTTACCTTGCTGGCATTTAAAGGCAAACTGGATGGCATTACCACCAGCGCCGCAGAAGGCATCAAGAATAAGGTCTGATTGGCATCGCTTGGCGATATGACGCGCAATCTTCTCAGGAGTCACTGAAAACCAAGATTCTAAACAAAAACGTACTTTCAAATTACTATTTTTTTTTAAACGAGACTTGGAAAAAGGGAAGAAGAATCTACCTGGGTCTAACTTTATCCCTTCGTCAAATTTGGAAAACAAGCGAAAACGCTGCGCCCAATACTTGTGCAGGTCAGGCATATCCCGAAACTCCTCAGGGATATTCGCCAAATTAAACTTCTGCGAGTTAGCCTCGGATTTCTGCACACGTTCTTCGGCCTTCCCAGAATGTCACGAGAACTTTAAGAGTAATTGTAAATGTATGTAATAATGTATACTTCTTCGGATATCCTAGCCACTTTTCTTCTCTTTTTCTTGACTCTGCGGAGTGCAGCTGTTTGCAAGGTATTGCTGGCTAAAGACGGAGGCTTTTCGATGGCAAAATCCAAGCCTGTGAGAAAATCCTTTGTCTTAAGCAGAGCAGCGGATGTAAGCGGTGCTGATTTGCGTTTCTCGGCTTGTTTCTTTTTCGAATTATTGATATCCGACTCTTCCTTTGCCACACATTGAATAAGCTCTTCTGGCTCAATAAGTGGTTGGCTTAGGTCGGTCGGCTCCATTGAAAGTTGATTCAAAAGGTATCCTACTGAAGTTTCTAACCTATCAAGGTATCAAGACCGATAAATCTGAATAATCTCTTATAAATTTACATACGAAAATACGTTGTTCTTTTTCTTTTTCTTATGCGGCTGTAGCTTTGGAGTACTTTCAGTGTCCGAAATCTGAGCGTCTTCGCCACTAAAGGTATCGGCAATGACTTCGTTTTCCTCTAAACGTCCACAACTGTTTTGATCTTCGGCGTAATAACGCTGGTAAAACCAGCTGTAATATTGGTGATATAAATCTTGCTCATGTTCAACCCAAAGTGTGTTCCAGTCTTCTTGCTCAATGTCACTCACTGCTGCTGTCTCTGATGTACTTTCACAAGGAACTTGAGCTAGTTCAGCTTTTTCTACTTCTAGCTTTAACTGAACTTCATCGGTTTCCGGAGAAGTCAGGAAGGAAGGATCAATGAAATTTTTATACTTGGCAACCCATGATTTCCATATCAATTGAGCCCCATACTCCGTCCAAAATAGTTCCCAGGCTTTCAAGAAAACAGTATCTTCAAAGGTCACGAGACTTGTTTGTTCGCTAATCAATTCGTTGTCGTCTTCCTCCAGAAAATCCTCTTCCTGGCCCAGATCACACGGTTTGTCTATGCAAAGTCGCACCAAATGATAATCCCTAGAATTTCACGTATTATAATTATAATTTTTATTCGTTTTTAATATTTACTCCAAATGAGCTCGAGTGAATAGGCAATGCACTATTTCCTCCTCATGGTCGTTTTTTAGTCCAAAATCGGCTTGCGCCAATATTTCCATCACCACGTGTGTTTGGGTCGTCATTTTGTACTGGCGTCAGCAGATGGCATAAGCTGATCAATCCCCCCATTGTTTAAATGGTTTAAACACACAGCTTCCGGTAAAACCCGGATAACTACAATTCCTTCAGAGATAATAATAAATACTATCGATCAGAACATTAAAATCACAAGAAATTATTAAGGTGAACTTGTCTCCTTTTTTAAACATATAACTATAAAATCTAATTACACAATAAATTATATATTAAATATAACTGAATATAAAATCTTCGTCATAGCGACTTAATTAAATGTTACGATTTCAAACAGATTGCTTCCCATAAAGGGGTTGAGAGTTTTATTGCATGTTTTTTAGCATATTTCATTATTTCCTGGAGCATAAATAAAAGATGATTAAATCACCAAACCGCATGAAAAAAAAGTTTTTTCCCATTTCCTGTTCTTAGAGAATAAAACCACAACGGCGAGTTATCGTAGGTCGCCTGAGGAGATCCGTTTAGTAAAGAGTAAACAGTATCCTTAAAATCATGTCATGCCGAGCAGGGCTTTTAGTTCTTATACTTTTAGTTACAGTGGTACAAAAATCGACCGGTACTTCATGGATTTGCCCAACGGGGTCAATCTTTTGTTATCAACGACTCGAACCTGAAACGTGGGATAATAGTTATGGTCAGTGCATCCAAAAGGGTGGGGAACTACCCGCCTTAGATCATCAAGCTGTAAGTCTTTTACCATGTTAACTATCGCTCTGCTACGTACGTACCGTAAACAATGTACGTACCGTAAACAATGTACGTACCGTAAACAATGTACGTACCGTAAACAATGTACGTACCGTAAACAATTAGAAATTTATTTTTTAGTACTTGGAGGATTGGCTCCTGGGTTCCGATACCACGTATTCTTGGTTGAGCCTCAAGTGGATCAATCGCCGCTTTCAATGGATGAATATCACACCTTGTACTATTCTAAAATTAATTTACCTTTTCGAGAATATTTTTTAAAGATATCACTACTCCGTTTAGTATACTGGGAATACAGTAAGAAACAGTTTGCCAACGGTCACCCCCTACCGCAACACGAATGTGTCCGCGCCAATCAAACAGTGTTGTTCGAAACCACATCCTGCCAGGATAAAAATTACGCCATGTGTGTCATACGTGCTCGCAATCGCGAAAAAATTGAAGCTGCCTTAGGTAAGGTTATAGAAGAATTAAAAAAATTACTATAATAGTTTAATACATTAGTATCACAGCATGCAGAGAGGGTATATAGTTTCCTAGGTATCACTATAATTCTTTTCATAGAACTTCCCGAGGATTCCTTCCAGGTGGTTTTGAAAGTTCGGAGTAAGAACACGTCTATAATAAGCGATTACTTGCGTGTGACGAGGGAAGACTTTAGTACAGTACAACTCCACTGTGTCGTGGAAGCCTCCGAAACCTCCCTTCCACGCCGGCCCAAATTCGTATCATGGCTTAAAGATGGCGTATATTTGCACTTAAAACCTCAAGTAATTATGCTCGTAGTTAGAACTATTTACGAAATAGAAGGGCAAATAGAAGGGCTTGACAAAATTCGAGTTACCTCATTGCAGATGCTACACGTGGCAACGGTGTACGACCGCACTAAGCAAAGTAGTGCCAGCGTAGGTGCTAATAGCCACTACTCGCAACAAGGAACATACGCTTGCGAAGTTGTGCAGTTGGGAAACACAACCCGCACTAGATCCAACACTACGCTCATCACTTTGACAGAAAGTCTAAACCAAATTTTGGTGGTTAGACACAGATCCGCTTCGCTGACTCTCGATTCCTTTATGGACAGTATAAAAAAGTTCTATAAACAAGTCCGACATACCTAAATTATTTCTACCCTACAAAATATAAACAAACAAAACTATATCACATTATAATAGGTACTGCAAAACGAAGCCAAGGGTTACTTTGATGTTTCTCACGCAGTCGAAAAGCTTAACTGGGATTGTCTCGTGGAAAGACAGGTATCCGTAAACAATTCAACCTCCGTCGCATGGAATATTACGGTGTATATCGACGTAGGAGAGGTAAAAACCAAAGAATCCCTTTAAAGCGAATAAATCACTATAGGATATACTCACACATATTGTATTGTATATGCTGGAAAATTAGGATAAATCCAACTACGGTGCAGCGATTGCATGGTTCGCAGGATGGAACGGTACAGCTGCCTTCCAGCAATGGTTAGCGATCCAAAATCCCGCTCGGGTTGGGTTTCGAGGAGCTGGGTTAAGTCTTACTATCCTTTATGCCGAATGGTGTCAGTCCACTTCCATGCAAATCAATGAAACTCGGCTGACTTGGGGAACCACCATTCCTGCAACAGTAGCGAGCGAACCCTTATGCTTGAACGTGAAGAACCAACCAGTATCCCGCTTCTGTTACCCAAATTACTTCTACGGGGCGGCATGGACGCGTTTCCCCTCGCAAGTACAGTCATAGCAAATAAAATCGTAATTAAAAAGGCTAAAAAAAACTCTCAATTATTATGATTACTCTAGGACTGCAAAAAATACAAATATTCCAATACTGCCTTCTGTCCAATGGGCTACCAAGAAGGGAATCGGGGTTGCTTCAGGTTAACCGAGCAGCATGCCTGGGAGGCTGCCATGGGCGAATGTTTTGGGAACTATCCTAACGGACATTCTGACCAATTTGGCTTCATGGACTGGCTAGCTGCTGCGGCTTCCAATATGTCTCTAGAAAACACACCTCAATTCATTTGGTTACCAGCAAGACGGTACACGCGATACGGACAGCTGTACATCTCTTTCCTTTGGAAAAAGCCTAGTAAGACATATACTTTCGTACAATCGCACTATAGTGGTATGAAAACCGCTAGTTTTGTATTTAATTTTTTGTTTCAGTGGCATTTCCAGAGAACTTGTCGCAATTGAAGTTTGTTGACACCCAGCAGCATAACAAAACTGCAGCCATGTGTTTGGCCCTGGATCGACGACTCAACTACTTACGGATGTTGGATTGCTCCTCTCAGTTACCCGCAGTATGCCTGACCAAACAGTTTGTCAAAACTTCGGTCACTACGACGATCAAACCTTTCCAATGCCCGTTAAATTGGTTCTCACATCGTGTGATTCCAATGCAAAGTACGTGTTTCAAAAGATTCCAATCAGTGGAAGCTCTTACTTGGGATCAAGCACGTAATAATTGCGTAGCTGCCGGAGCTTCTTTGGTGCATATCAACGACAGTATGTTGCAAATTGTTGTGGGCCAAGTTTACGCATTTGGAGACGGAGAAAGTCCCAATAATCTGCCGGCCTGGATTGGACTTAGACGCGTCAACGACAACGGCAAGTACTGCTGGCATTATGGTAATGCTGAGCTAAACAGCACGGAATGCTCGTCCAACGGGTACGAGAACTGGACTCCCTTGTCATTGGAAAACGATTTCGTGAACGGTTACGGTGTATACATTGACACTTTCGGACAGTGGAGACCCCTACCGGCCACTATTACCCTTCGAAGTTACATTTGTCAAATGGAAGTCAGATCAAGTGTGAAGCACAGTCTGCACATTCACAAGAAAAGCCAAAACCTGTACGAAGTTAAGCTAAAAGAAAATGTACCAAACTTCAAGGCACAGCCAATCAATGCAAGCTTGAACTTCAAAGACCTAATAGAAATCCACAATACCAAGTCGCAGCAGACCTCAAAAGCCCCCAAATCATTCACAGGCAATATTCTTTTACCGTATTGCTTTCTAGATGGTATGTTTCAAGACTCATACACAGAATCAGTGCCGATGTTTGTCAACAAAACTGGCCTACTGACCTGCTACATGTGGCTGGAATCCCCTCGAGTTCTGATTCGATCTAATACTGAGTACGCCAAGCTGGACGGTCGACACGTCTACATCGCGCAAAGTGTCATACGCAACGATACGTACAACAGTACATTGCACGATGCGACATGGCAACAGAGTCTCTACGGAACGCAATACGGTAAAATTATTAGCGGTGAAATTACTTCCAGAGTGCAGCGCAAGGCATCGACAACAATCGGCAAGGAAATTAAGATATCCGTCAAGATTTTAGGATTTTTCCCCTACGACAATACAAGCTTGGGTATAGACTACCGAATCGAAGGTCAAATCATCAACGGTGCTTCAACTCCTGTTTTAACTAGCCTGCAACAAGACGTACAACTACTACAACTCTTACGAGACGCACTGCTGAAAAGTAATTCCAATAAACAAACAGCTCCAGCGAAGAACGTTAAGAATTACAACAACAATTTGGAGTACATGTACGTGCGGAGTATCGACTATTGCTCAGCTATTACAACAACCTTACAACAGGGGGAAGATGAGAGTACCATCAGTTGGGATTGCCCAGAAAGCCTAACGTGGGATTTTACTGGAGTCGGAGTAACGACTTATGCCAAAGAACTCTGCGTAGACCCTACTGGACATATCCTACTGCGTAGATGCGAAGACGATCTACAGACTGGTGCAGACTGGAGTTCGATACAAGTAAACCGTCTCCAATCGGACAACATCTAACTTATTCAATTATTATATTTATTTATTTTTTTTGGGGGGGAGAGAAGGTTGGAGACAGACTATTGGAAGAGCCGATTGGACAGGAAATCTGCAGTGAACCTTCCGAAACAACAGTTCGTTTATGGAACTTGGTGCAAAACAAGAGTGAATCGGGATCCACCGCAGACAGCGATCCTTTGAAAGACTTGCTAAACATCACACACAGTTGGAATCCCCAAACCGTCGACGTCAAACTGAGTGCTCTCGCTTTACGCACTGCCCTTAAGTCACACCAAGTCGTCGGAGCCATGCAATTTAACCAGAGTGTAGCCATTCTGGACAACGTAAGTTTGATACGGCAAACTGACAGATCGCGCATTAAATGTAACTGTTTGCAGGTAATAAAAGTAGACGCCGAACAGCTGGCTACAACCCAGCGCTTGCTGAATGCATCCAATAATTTCATCACCGCCCTAGAAGATGTGCAAAATCGAGCCGTTATCGAAGCAGGGGATAGCAGCATACGAGCAACCAGCGAATTCATACTCGTCGAAGCTTACGATGTGTCGAATGACCTGATCGGCTACGAGGCTAATCTCAAGACCACGGATGATACTTTCCAATACGCGAATATTGAGACCCGCCCACTCTACAAATCCTCACTGCAAGACTCAGCTCCTGAAGCTTTGTTAAGCGATGCGTATGTGGCTGTCCTTCTTCCCGATTCGATTCTCAACCACTCGAGCACCAACGCTTCCCAGCGCGTTTCTTTTTCCATTCTTCAAGACGGGCGTTTCTTGGAGGCAAGTGCGCTAACCAACGAAAGCGAAACCATGTCAATCTACCAGTTCAACTACAGTCATCCTAAGCAGTACGAAACCAGCGCTGGATATCGGTATAACAGTCCCATTGCTCAAATAAACGTGCGTGGCATTAGCGAAGACATGCCGCTCAGTGCTCCAATCAGCGCTGCTTTCCGTCCTACTTTGCGTAACAAGAAACCGATCTGCGTTTCGTGGCAGAAGCTTCTAAACGGGAACGTCGGAGGGTGGTCACCTGACAAATGTCGGTACGTGGGTCGCCGAGATGGATTGGATGTCTGCCAATGCAGCCATTTATCATTCTACGCCGAGCTTTTCAATGTCTACGACGAAAATTTAGCACTAGAAAACGAAGTGCATGCTACTACCCTGAACATTATTACGATTGTCGGTTGCTCCTTATCACTCATTGGACTGGTTTGTGTGGTTCTCACATTCTTGCTCTTCCCAGAATGGCGCAAGTCTACCGGCAACAAAGTCCTCTTTAATTTGGCGTTATCATTATTGGGTTTTTTGGCTGTTTTCTTGGCTGGTTTTGACCTAACCTCAGAACGACAGCTCTGCAAGTACGTGGCCATTGCGTTGCATTACTTCTTATTAGTTTCTTTCGCGTGGATGCTGGTAGAAGCCATTCATCAGTACTACCGACTCGTCAAGTACATGGGGACATACATTGCGCGTTTCATGTGGAAAACCACGCCTTTCGCCTGGGTTCTTCCTATTCTACCGGTCATGGCTGTCCTGTTGTACGACCACGATGATATTATTTATCGCAATAATCCACGATGTTGGATCAGAAAAGATGCTTTTTACCCCGCCGTCTTAGCCCCCATCAGCGCTATTCTTGTGGTCAATATCGCAGTCTTTGCTCTCATTATTCGCAGCGTCGTGTGCTGTCGGGCTAAACTACGGACAAATCAACCCCACAACCGTCTAGTGCTGCAGCAATTCAATATGAGCGTCTGCGTTTTTTTCTTACTTGGCCTGTCATGGGTTTTTGGCTTTATGACGGTCAACGACACTGGTATTTTCTTTACGTACCTTTTCTGTATCTTTAACTCCCTTCAAGGTTTCTTCATTTTTGTGTTTTTTGTCCTGCGCGAACGAAATGCGCGTCAACTCTGGGGTGACCTGTGGTACGGCCGAGATTCGCGTAAAAACGGCGCAAATCAGATGATTGCACTGTCTTCTGGCAACAGGTCTCAATCACGGATTCCCGATACCCATTCACGTCACACGCGGATTTAAAAGTTGGCAATTTGAAAAATTATGTTA
This sequence comes from Lepidurus arcticus, assembly GCA_003724045.1. Classification (NCBI taxonomy): domain Eukaryota; kingdom Metazoa; phylum Arthropoda; class Branchiopoda; order Notostraca; family Triopsidae; genus Lepidurus; species Lepidurus arcticus. The sequence continues at coordinate 51,914 of RJJA01000384.1, forward strand.
CCATATTGATTGAGTAATAAAGAAAACAAACAAAACGCAACTTTCTTAAAAGGTCTAATGTAGGATTCTTCTACTATTTCATACTTGCACAAATACGGGGATGTAACAACTCAAACAATTCCGTTCTATATGTACCAGTTATCAATTGCACTTTCCTTTTGCCTTGCCTTTTGCATACCATTTCGCGATAAATCGATGTTAATGGCAATTATGAGAACAGTTATGTGAGAAGTCAGCAATTGGAGGACTGAGGTTCGGCTCAACTTAACTTTTCATGGAAGGCATGGCGGTTGCAATGAAAAAACGGACACAAAAAAGACCTGTTGTCAATCAAAATGCAAGCCTGAATAGAAAATAATCCAAACGACCTACAATCCAAAGCAGAAATGAACTTTTAGCGAAAGAAACTTCTTTTTTAATATTTTTCAAAAATAAAATTACCAGAAATTCAGCAAACGATGTCATAAAACTGTTCAGAGATCATTTTTGGTCATAAAGAAAGTAAAAAAAAATTTCATAATTATTTCGAAAGTTTGATTTGAATTTAAGAAAGAGATTTTACCCTTCTTTGGTTAACTCCCACGCACCTCCATATTCGTCTTCGTCAATGTTTTGGAATGCAGTACAGTAAAGGTACAGAAGGCCAGCATTAATTAAAGCGAACCTATTTTTATTAAAGAGAAAATTTAGAACTTCCATGTGAATCATATATTTGGATGGCGCGTTTTCCTTTGGGAACCCTGGTGCTACACTTTTTGCCCTGAATGCCACAAATTCACAGTTGCAACAGTGAATTTGTGGCATTCAGGGCAAAAAGTGTTGCACCAGGGCTCCCAAAGGAAAACGCCATTAGACAAACTTACAAAGCCAATCCAGTAAAGCCCTGAAAACCTAAAACGCCCCAGACGACGCCTAAAATCAACCCAAGCACTTGTCTGGTCCAATAAATAACATCCAAAAACTCGTCCTAAATAAGATTTCGATAAGGGACGTAAATCACATCGTCATCAGACAATTTACTTTATCTGGCCAGGTAGCACGGCTTTGGAAAGCTCGTTTCCAGGAAGAATCCAGGGTCGTAGTCAAGCTTCCATTTCCGTTTACTTTCGTCTGTTTTTGACTCATATTTTATATATAATATAAATGTTTTTTTTTGGTTAATCAAGGTCCTATTATAAGGATTACCAAAACTTTTAGTATATTCAAAACCTATTTCTTTATGAGTGCAACTATACCTGTATCTTTGGCACATGAATCCATTGATACCACCTACCGCTTGGCGGCGCTGATTATTTTACTCCAAATGTTAAGCGAAAAATGGCTTTCGAGCAGGCATGGGTTGTTTTACTCCAAATGCCTGCCTCTCGGCCTCTCCGAGCTAGCATGGCCGAGCCCCCTTGGCAGCTGTTTAAGCCGTTATGACGTCATATGAAAAAGTAACTGGGTGACGTCGCGAAGTTCTGGCATTTTTCCCGCCGCGAAAATTCATGACGTAATCATTGTGAACAGTGTTAGAGGTTTGGCTTACGGGCGCTTTGTTATGCACTGGCGTTGTTAGGCTTTCCCTGTGCTTTGTCGTTTGTGAGTTTTAGTGGAAAAAATGGCAAGTAAGCTGCCATCAAAGACAAATTATAAACATTGCGGTAGCTATTGTGTTGCTTACGGTTGTAATAACAGTGGAAGATCTGGTGTAGGGCTCTATAGTTTCCCAAAAGACGCCGAAAGAAGACGCCAATGGGTTTTGCAAGTGCAAAGGACTAGGGCTGATTTTGTGGACCCCAAAACTACTTGGGTATATCTCTGTGGTGAACATTTCACCGAAGATCAATTTGATAGTAGCATTGATCGACAATTAGCAATGGGATTTCGGGCCAAACGTAGTGGGAGGAGTTTGTTGGCGTCCGCTATCCCTACTAAGTTTGATAGGCCGGCTACTGTGTCTGGGCTACGCAGTCCACCCAAACCTCGGAAAACCTCCGCTATTGAGAAAAGACAACGTCAGAACGTAAATTTACTCATGTATTTCAAGACCAAATAGGATAACGACATGCACGTTCTAGATTATCCAAGAATTGCTGCTTCAAAGCGAAAGTAATTCTGTCCCAACAGTTGCCACAAGCTGCCGCATTTTTACGCCAGACTCTGAGTCTGCTTCATTTTGGTCGGAATCGGAACCCGAAATTAAAACGGAGTTTGCCGAAGTCAAGCTAGAACTCATTGAAGAAGACGAGACTTTGACCAAAGCTAATATGCAAGATTTCTCTTGCCAATTTTCCGGAGTTGAAATGGAAGAGTTTTCTTGCCAGTACTTCGGAAAGACGACGCAAGACTTCTCTGGTCAATTTCCAGAGGACGGGCTACTCTTGCCGGTAAAGACGATACGTATGCATATCAGTTTTCTAAAATGGCCTAAATACGTAGAAAAATAACCGGCTTAGAAGCGCTGCCTTTATTTCAGAAAACTTGAAAAGTAGCTTTTATACCGAACAGGTCTATAATTCTGACGAAGATGACGATTCCGAGCCGGACGACGGAGATGAAGATTTTGAACCGGACGAAGAATGTGAGGACACGGATTCGGAATCGGACATTTCACCCGTGAAAGAGTACCTTATATATTGCTGCGAAATTTGTTTTTTAAAAAAGCCTTTATTGCTAGGGTACAAGCTAGCTCTCCAATTCCAACTTTTGATCAAAGAAGCAAGGAACGCTAATTTCTGGTTTTCGAGAGTCAATTGCACACGCTCCTTGATCTTTGCTTTTACTGTCGGTCAAAAAACACGCGGAACAGTTTTAAAGTCACAGGGAGCAGCCTTCTAGTTGAACAGAAATGCCTGGATTGCGCCCGTGATTGGTAACTATATACCTGGTAGTACATATGTGTATATCTATAGTAGCCTTCTGATATATTAGGGAGTGGAAGTCACAACCTTACATAAGGAAACAGGCAGTAGGAAATATTCTGTTGTAGGCCGGTATCCTCTCTTCTGGCCTGTCACCGAAGAAGGTCGTTCGCCTGATGCAAACGATTGGCTTGTGTGGTATATCATTACGGACGTATACTCGGCACCAGCTGAAAATTCTTTCCCAAGCCGTTGATGACGTTTGGAGCGAAGAGCAGCGAGA